>JAGFPH010002451.1:175182-191186 GCA_018207615.1 Philaenus spumarius | reverse complement strand
CTAAAACAAATTTGGTGTTGATATTCCAAAAATTGACGAAACTGGAATAGATTGAAATTAGTTCGTGGGTCCGGTACTCCTAAAATCGATAATCGAAATCGACTCCTAGATCGGGTCATTTTCAAGATAACAAGCTGAGACTCAGCATAAATGTTTAAAATATATATTTTAACTCCTACGTCAAGTTTCAATTCGATATATTAAAATTTGGCTAATTTAGAATGAGCCAACGCTTCATATATGAATAAGATGTCCCCTTTTAGTGATTTCCCCGGCTGCAAAATACATACCTGCATTATCGAATGTTTTCCAGACAAACCATTGCTCGGACGAAATAAATACATATGACCTTTTTTGTTGAAAAATACCTCCCCTACACGATGGTATTTTTTTTCTATCTTCATCCCAGCTCGAAATATTAAGGATAATCGAGAAAAAAAAATGATAATGCATTTTTTTTCGACTTTGGGAAATTGATAGACTGGTAAACATTTTTTTATGTTAATCTACATACTTGAATGTACTTATAAAAAAAATCAGCCGTATTGTAAATTACTGGAACTTTTGGTCTAAAATTACCTCTACCGACTGGCCTAAAAGGATTTTCTAAAATATTGATTTTAAGGATTGAAAATGGTCAAAATACATGGTTTACTCCCAGTCCTAAAACAACTGATTTGAATCAAAAGCTTAGCAAAACAAGTCTGCTGAATGCATTTACATTCGTAACCAAAGCAACCAAATTAGAAAATTTAGAATCAGTTTATTATTTTTCACAACCAAGTATGTTTGTTGTTGGTTAACAAAATTAAAACAATCACAAACAAGAAATAAACGAAAAATGATACTCTATTATAATTCAAACATCTGTTGTTTATTACAAACAAAACAGCTGAATCATTATATAAGCTTAACACAATTTTAAGTTATCCCTTTACTGAACCAACACACGTTTTTTAGGTTAGGTAATAGCAAACGCAAACAATAAAAATGCTTACTACATCCTTATATATAATTCTGTAAGCAAAATTTTAGATTCAAAATTGTGGGAATTTAGTAAGTCGGAGGATGATGGGAGGGGTGTCAAATTAAAGGTATCGATTCAAGGAACGAGGGAAAAATATAAGTTTTTTCTAAAATTAAAAACTAAGGGGTTTTTGAGATCCCCGAAAAACGAAAAATTCACATAAGAAATACATGAGAATTTAAAAACATAAAACAGCTGTTCTGTAATATAATATGACAGTTAAAGTAAATTATATTTTTAAATAAAATCTGCTACTTATTAACCTATAATAGATACACGTTGACACACACATAGAGAAACCTTATAAGTGTGATTTTTGGAAGGTTGTATGGCTGTTCTATTAACTCTTCATCTATTTATACTAATATCATAAAGAGGTAAAGTTTGTTTGTTTGTTTGTATGTAGGGGGTAATCTCTGGCACTACTGAACCGATTGAAAAAATAGTTTTACTGATAAAAAGCTACACTTTACCTGAGTAACATAGGCTATAATTCATTTCGATAAAAACCTTTTTTATTTCAATATTTATAAATTTAGTCGGAAAAAAATCTTAGGTTAGGCCTAGAATGATAATTCAACACATGTATTTACATTTATTACCATAACAATAAATTGAATAAAAGAACAGATAATATATAGCTGTTTGTTCCAATATTTCCATTAACAGCTGATTTCAAAATTGGAAGCAATTATTTTTGTATTTCTAGATTTTAGGTTAGGGTTTTAAAGTGAAGACCTGAGCCTTGCTGGTTCTTTTAACCATTATTATAACTGCTGTTATGAAATATAAAAAATAATTTGATTTGAACATTTATCATTATATATTATCTTAATTTTGAGGTTATTATTACTAATCATATAACTTTATCATAAATAAAACATAACATTTGTTTTTAGAAGGTTCCATTGGGGGTTGGCGTGCGGAGCACGCAGGGGTCTCCCCTAGTCATAATACAAACATCTATCACTATTAAAATTATGCCAATTTTAATTTTGACTAGAAATATTTTACCTTTTTAAAATACTATTTTACCGTATCACATTTTTGTCATATTTTATGACTTGAAAATTGCCTCTCTTCTACATAAAACTAAAAATGTATTGTCTTAATCAATTGTCATCCCTGCGTAAATTCTTAGTAGGCCTATACAATAGTTTGTTTCCATTAGCTTACCTAAAAGTTCAAGATCACAAACTTTCAGGACAATGTGTATGGGGCTAGGAGTAATTTTTTTATACTTTTTAGTCCGTTTTAAAAAGTGGTATATTAAACAAATATATTTAAATTATTATTTGATTTTACAACGAGAGAAAATGTTTTTAAAGCGAATTACTTTACTGATTTATGAGATTATTTTCGATTTTAAAAAATAGCAAGTGTCAGGTTTACAGTAACACTCGAATATAGTTGATGCACTAACATTCATCACATTGAGAGATAAAGTTTGACCTTGGACGAAACATCTGACAGAATGTCAAATACATTTTCTACATTGTGCACACACGTACAAGAATGCATCGCATAACCTAGGTTCCGAGTAGGTCTAGGCCCATCGACCGACCCAGTGAATAAACTTTGCCAAACAATATAATAAACATATCGAAGTTTAAAGGTTAAAACTAAATAACTAATAAGTCGATTTAAAAACTCACGACAAAACCGCTAGCGTTGATTACAGCCACTCTCTGAACCATCCCCCAACGTCTCTCGTCAACTTTTCTCAAAGGATAAGTATGATAAACAGAACCCATACGATGAAAAGCAAAACAAAACTTGTAGATCTACATTATAGTGCACGGGCGGCCGCCATACTGAAATACACGCGCAGCTCTTGCTCCCCTCCCCCCCCCCCCCCCCCCCCCCCCCTCCATACACTCCCGCCGCCGAGGATGCTGTACGCTCAAGATCTGGACCGCTTACGTCATCCCGTAACTGGGTCAAACTCTCTCTCCCTGCCTGGTCGAGGGGGTTGCAACTAGAGCCATCCGTGTGTTGTGACCTTGGCGCTCCTTATCACGACCTGGACATTTGTAATTCGTTAATTTGGAATCTCTTTATCTACAGTTTATATTTAAATTTGTAGATGTTCAATGTAAATTAATTGCCATTATATACGTTGCCATAATAGATACAGATCTGGAGAGAGATCTGCGATTGTTTTTTTTTAAGAATTCGGTAAATATTTTGGGGTCGAAATTGGCTCGACGATAGTAGTAGTGAAAATAAGTCTAGTGGTCGACTATTCTTTTAAAACAGATAAGTTATTCAATTCTTTGCCGAAATAGATTAGTTCTGATTCCCAAGGCCGTAGCCAGGAAAACTTTTAGGGGGGGGGGGGGGGGGCTCCGGTCATGACCGGGGATTTGAATCTAAACCCTTTTAACACGTTTACTGCTAAGGACGCACATGTGAGCTTGACACTGAACACTATGAGAAGTGGTCGACGCACAGTGCATTGCACGCCAACCCCATATTGGTGATTACTTTCAATACTCAATGCAGTGCGTGCTTCGCACGCCAACCCCCATATTGGGAGAATTTTCAATACACAGAGCATTGAGTGCTTCGCACGCCAACCCCCGTATTGGGACTGTTTTCAATACACAACAATAGATACAGATCTGGAGAGAGATCTGCGATTGTTTTTTAAGAATTCGGTAAATATTTTGGGGTCGAAATTGGCCCGACGATAGTCAGGGGGGGGGGGGGAGGTCAGAACCGGGGATTTGAATCTAAACCCTTTTAACACGTTCACTGCTAAGGACGCACATGTGAGCTTGACACTGAACACTATGAGAAGTGGTCGACGCACAGTGCATTGCACGCCAACCCCATATTGGTGAGTAATTTCAATACTACTCAATGCATTGCGTGCTTCGCACGCCAACCCTTGCATTGGGTGTATTTTCAATACACAATGCATTGCGTGTTTTCTTAGTAAAGTATTTTTCTCGAACCTTTATAGTTTTCTTATTTAATAGATCAGATCAAACTCACAAGAGAGTATGTAACCTACTGCATCCATGTGTATTGTAAGTTGTAGTTTAATCAAGTAAATCTAAATATCAGTATGCACAATGATTGTAAAATATGTTGCTGGATCCTCTGTTGTGTTGTCTATTTTATAATTTAATTTCAACTTTTTAAACCTAGTATTATTTTTACTATACATTTCGAGATTTAGGTAGCCCCCCCCCCCCCCCCCCCCCGGCTACGGTCTAACTGATTCCGTTAGAATAACTGATTCACTAAAAAAAAGCAGTCGTAGGACTGCCGTCAGAAGTGAAAACTGTCGTAAATATAAATCGTTTGTTATGTATTGGTTTAAACTGAAATTGTATTATTTTTATTTTGTCCCATTTAAATTTAAATCTAAAAATAACAAACATTGTCTAAAGTCTAGACAAACAAATTAGAAAAATAAAATGCAAAGTATAATGCTTCAAAAACTTAAACACGACTGCTTTAGTTTTTTTGTTCAAAATTTAAATAACTGCATAATATTATTAATCAATTTAAATGACGCAAATCAGAGACGCATATTTTCAAGGCCGTCAACAGATAAGCAGCATAAAATCCTTATATTAATCGATATTAGAGACTGCAGTTCAAGATCAATTTCTATCGTAGAAAGTTCAATCGCATGTAATCATTGATAGTAGACTGACACTTTGCCCAATAGACTGGACTTTAAAATTAAGTTAATCTATATTATCTATAACATGATTTTCTTTGTTTAAAATATAATGAAATCTATTATTTGTTATATTTGCTTCACGCCCCCCCGTTTTGCCGGTTGAAGCAACACAAAGAAAAAGCCAGCGTCACCAGTCGATTTTAAACCTACGCCCCCCCCCCCCACCCATCCGGTAGCGCATTTTAAACCCATTCATTTACTAGACCAAGATGCCGTACCAGCAAGAAATGAAGGAGAAATTTAAATTTCATATTTAAAACATAATAAATATGACTTACATTTAACAATTTTAAAATAAAAACTTCCAGGTATTAAGGGCAATGTTAATTACTTACGTTTGATCTGTTTGTAAGTTAAATCCATTTTTCACGAGTCTTAATTATCATAGACAATTTTTTTCTTTTCTCCCCCCCCCCCCCCCGTGGAGAGGCCTAATCTAATCTAATCCATTTGTACAGATACTTAATGTCCGCATCGCACCCTCGACGCTGAAGGTAAACTTTTTTCAAACGCAGATAAATCAAATAAATA
The DNA here is from genome assembly GCA_018207615.1 of Philaenus spumarius. Lineage (NCBI taxonomy): Eukaryota > Metazoa > Arthropoda > Insecta > Hemiptera > Aphrophoridae > Philaenus > Philaenus spumarius. The sequence continues at coordinate 185,928 of JAGFPH010002451.1, read as the reverse complement.
GATGGAGGCAGATCGATAGTTTTTGTACTGAGCGATACAGAAAAACATTAATTGCAGTACTAGTGCAAAAGAACGGTGATTTGGCAAGCTGTGGTTACTCTTGTGGTAGTTTTAATTTTCAGGTCGATCAGCTGTCAGTAACGAACCGCGTTTTAGGTTAAGTATAATCCTATTGTTGTGACAATGTCGGGCGATTATGTATCAAGTATTGATCGAGAAGATTTAAATAAAAGTGGCGATAGTGATATAAAGGCAATAAATGTAACACATGATAATGATTTATTAAAATAAAAAATTAAAATGAAAGAGTAGGATCCGACTACATCGAAGGAAGCATATAGTGTAAATGATTAGTTTTTATTTTTTAAATTGTTTTAGTAGTAGCAGTTGCCAAAAAACATATATTTTTGAAAAGTTAATTAATTTTTGAACAAAATTGCTATTTTTCTGTTTTTAGTATCATGGAATTTATTTCTCATAGCCGATATAAAGAACAACACAAATTATAAATTATTGCGTTTAAGGTGATACATTTTGTTTTGGATGATTAGTATTCCATTTATTATTTTATTTTCTCGATTTACAAGTCTTTAGGATTACATTGATATATAATACATGCTGTTTATAAGGTTTTTACCATTTGTTATGATTTTTTTTTAAAGTAAGCAAAACGTCTAAAATCTGTTGGAAAGGACTGAAGGGCGGTCCGAAGGGATAGTAAAAATGTTTAAAGTATTATAAATTATTTTACAAATTTAAAAATTAGGAATAGTATCACTGAAGATGGCGACTTTATCAAAACGCGTTTGCATAAATAAATGTATTAAATAAGAATTTGTGTTCTACACTTTTTTCTATCGAGTAAATCATCTTATAAAACTTAAGGCTCAGCACCCATGTTCAATTTGAACTCCCAATAAGAACAACCTTAATGGCGTAACAAGATTACTGGAGTAATAATGATCAGACAATTATTCTGAATTATGTCATTTTCATTTTAAAGGTTATTACAGTCCGAATGTCAATATCATTTAGGTTTCTAAGTTAGATTAAAAAACTCAAAATTTAATTATCTTTCAAATAAAAGTAGTTCCAATAAATTTGGATAATAATTTATGACGAAAAAATCTATTTTATTGTGGGAGCACGTACGCGTCGCATTTGTGTTTTGTCTGCACTCTGGTGGTTATCACATCAACTTACCAACTTACTTACTTATCAACTTACTTCCTGTGGTCGGCGCAGGAATACTAGAAAAATAATATGTCCGTTAATTTTGTATGTGTGAGAGATGTTACGCTTGCTTACATTGTACGTATACAGTTCGTCTGTAACCCTCTAGTTTCCGACTTTATGAAGCTACTCTAAATTTGCTAGCGGAAGAATGAAATGCACACAAACTCTGTACAGCTCACTTGGAGAGCTGGGGTCAATTCAGTAATACTTTTTACTCCTATCTTGCTTTATATAAAAACTCTTGTCTCAAGATTAAATAAAAACTTGCGTTTTTCAGAACTAAAATAATTTAAATCTCGAAAACGTTAACTTTTCGATAAAAACTACAAGAGACCTGTTTTGATTAAAATGATCTAAACAATCTAACAAAAATTGTTCCGTTGTGAAAAAAAATCAAATTTGACAATTTGTTTAAAAAAATGTTTGCCTAAGACTTCGCAAAAAATTGAATGCGAAATAATTTTCTAGCTGGAGCGAAGATAGGCCCTGGACTAAAATGAAATGTTAGTTCTGTCCATTGTGTGCATGTGTAGTCATATTTTTAATAATTATATGCACAAATTTTTCGCTGTTTTATGATTTTGTGTTTTTTACAACATACTTTTTTGTGATTAGAATTTAACATTTTAGTAGATTTTTAATAGATTTAGCAAATATGTAGGCCTATACATATTTTGTTTCTAGACCAGCTTTGTGTTTCACGTTTAGGCCTGTCAGTTTTCCAGACACGTTCACTCAATATATTCCCTTGTAGTTTATTAAGTTTTGTCACTAGGCGTCCTGAATATCCTACGCAATTTGTCATTTTTATGCAAACAGTTCAGTACTTACCTAGTTGAAGTGCTGTTATTAAAACTGTTGGAAATTAATTTGTGTTGCATCTAGCTCTAACAATGAAACTATAGCATGCAGTTTGTTAGTTAGCCGCTAGGCAGCGCTACCATGCAGTCACGACAATGCTGCACGACTACGGATCGCGATTACAACATCCTGTGAACTCGAAACATCCTGCTTTGCTTTCTTACAATCTGCATAAAATAGAAGAGAATGTACACAACGTCTAACATGGGTGTGAATATTAATGTTGTGCCTTACAAGAAAGGTTTGGTAATATGTTCGATATCTATGTTTTAATGAGGTGATGTTATTATTTTTATTTTGACATAGGTCCAATGGTGTACAAGTTTTTACTTTCATTGATATTAGGCCAACTTATACGCGCTTGAATGTATTTTAGACATTTTTACAAAGGGTGCAGATTTTATAAGATGAAGCTTAACTTGGGAAAAATATTATTATTTATATAAAGTAATTCTTTCCAAAAGTATCCAGTATAAAAATGTCAAAGGAGGCTTAGGAAGCTAAAAGGTTTTCAGATCAATAAAACAAAATACTGGGAATTAAACCGAGGTGCAAGATTCCTTGTAAAATATTAAAAATGTTAAATTTGTTATTATAATTTTGCGATTTCCTTTCTTAATGTACGTAATTTAGTAGAAAATAAAGATTTTGCTTTTCAATTAATAAATAAAAAGTGCGTGGTAGGCTACTCTTGCGCGTTAGAAGTGAAACTTCAGTCTAGAAACAGTTGTTTGCTCTCTTTTAATTTACTATACAGGGTGATTCAGTAAAGCGTAGCGGGCTATGCAGATTCAGATTCTACATGTAAAAATAAGTTGAAAATGTAGTATAACATTTTTTCGATTTCGGCTTAGTTTAGCCGTAATCTGCCATTTTGTTTTTTTATAAACGGTACCAGGAACAGGCACATACTTTCTCACAAACATATTTAAATTATTAAAGGGCTCTGGCAAATCGAGCCAGTCTACCTGCTCCGCCTACCCAAAAACATCCAAATGGAGCCAGAGGCTTAAGGGTGACCCTCGGACCACATCCAAATCGAGCCAGCTATTCAACCCTTGAAATCACTGAAGCAGAAGTTTTGTAGACTATTCCATATTTTCAGTAAGGCGTATTTAGAAAACATTTACTGTTTCAAAATGGTCCAGCAAGGTCCAGTTTTAACTTCAAGGGTTAGGTTAGGTTAGGTTAGGTTAGGTTAGGTTAGGTTAGGTTAGGTTAGGTTGAGTTTACTGAGCAAATGCTCGGCCCCCAGGTATTTGATTTCTAACATTGAAAATGCACTCTTTTTAAGTCTTACGCATTTGCTGGTACTGTCTCCATGTAACTCGGTGAGGTAGACTGGCTCGATTTACCAGACCCCAATTAACACGGCTGGCTGGAGCTGGCTCGATTTGACTGGGTGGAAGGGGGACATTTTACGACCCATCGAAAATGACCTGAGGGATTGGCTCGATTTGGATGTGCCCTTATTAAACAGATTCACTGTGACTTGTAGGGTGGGGTAGGAGAGGTGATTTTTTAACAGTAATTTAAGTAAATTTTTTGTATAAAATTAAGTATTTGTGAAATTACATAAGCTTTTTAACTTTTCATTGTACAAAATATTACCCTTTGAGTTAAATTTTATTGTTTGCAAATGGTAAAACATGCCTCTTTAATAATTGTTGAGAGTTTCTGAAACTTTCAGCGTTCCTAGCGGCTAAACGGTTAAGTTTATAAAAAAAACACCAAGAATAAAAAAGTCTTACAATTGCATTTAAAACCCAAATCCGTCATAAAAAGTAGGAATTTCTATAAGAAATTTCAAAGTTGACCGCCATATTGGGCAATGGCGGTCATTTAGAAATATTTTGACTACATATTTTTTAATTTCTCATAAAACAAGGAAAGGTTCCGCATTTAAAGTTTACTGTAAAATTAATACTTTCTGAGATCCCAATGGTGGCCCAATTAAAAAAATCACATAAAATAGGAAATTTTTGAGAGGCTGTAGCTCATAAACGGTTGGGTTTAGGAAAAAATACAAAAGAATAAAAATGTCTTAAATTTGTGACCTCAATCGAAATTCAAGATAAAAAATAGGGGTTTCCATTTGAAAAAATAAAATTTGCCGCCATATTTGAAAAATGGCGGAGTTTTTGGAAATTTTAATATTGTATTTTTAATTTAAGGGAAAAAGTAGGGAAGGTCCCCCGTTTACAGATTGTTGTAACTTTTATAGTTTCTGAGATGCCAATGGTGGCCCATTTAAAATAATCACCCTGTTTTTTTTAAAGATTAGAAATCGTTTAAAATGTAAGTATTTTTTCATTCCTTTTGGTTTATTTAATTCTTGACAGCTAAGCAACAAAATAGGCCTACAAACATAAAACTATTTATTAAAGTATCATTATCTTGGGCTCTTAGTCTGAATTATATTATCATAAAAGTTTGAATTTCTATTAATTTATAAATTTAGGCCTATCTATAGAGAAAAATTGAGTTTATTTTAAAATGATAAATAATGCAGGTTTGCCGAAATGACTGAATTTAAATATTTGGGATTAAAATCATTGATATAAGTATGTATACATTTTCCCCCCAAAATGTATTTCAGGAATTTTACTAAAATATTTAATTATAGGCTCTGTAAATTTAATATGTTGAAAATCCCTAACGGAATATACTCAGTTAGATATAGTTTTTTTGTGGGTCTAAGTAGTTTCTTTTGAAGAACGAAGTAAACAAAATTGAAAACAATGATTCAAACACATAACAACTGATTTCGTCAACTAACTATATTTCAACAAAATGAATTTAATATTAAAACCTGTTCAGTTAGTGTATAGTAGGCTATAATACGAACGCGTCTACTGGTTGCCTATGCTACGTATTAACACAGTACTCGTGGCGCATAGACTGTCTGTGACATATGCGACGGAAAGAGTAGAAATGATTCTCCCTCTCTTTCTTCTCGCACTGCTCATATGTGTCAAACGATTCTAATACTCTTTCCTTTCAACTACCGGTTGCAGACGGTTTTGGTGGAGCGTTTCACTTTTCGTCTCATCAAGGCCAATTTGCCAAAACAAGAGAAGGTGAAGTGTTTCATTTTTCGTCTGATAAAAGAAAATTTGCCTTAAAGAAGTTTTACTACAAAAATACATCAACAGTTTGAACAATTCACCGACTTAATATTATTCAGTATGTCATTAAAATATTTAATCAAGTTTTAAATATAAAATGAAATCAAAACTTGCGTTATTTAATCACCGCTGACTAAGTTTGCACAAGCAATTATTGAGATTTCCTTTGACTCCGCTATCATGAATAGAAGTTGAAACAAAAGAACCGCCCGATGAAGTTCCAAATATTCGACTCCGAATGAAATGTGAGCGATGGAAGTATGAATAGATTTACATTAGAAACCAACAGGCGAAGTAATTAAATCTGGCAACTCGTTAGTGATTTGAGGGGGTCTTTTCAAACCATGATGAAATGACAACTCAAATTATGCTTGGGTTTATTCAACTGCTTACAGACAGTTGTAAGGAAAAATGTATAAAATTGTATTGCTGCAGATATATTTTTTTTAATGAACTAAATTCGATTAAGTGTAACTATTAGGCCTAGTCTTCGTCATTACAGTATTAGCCCAGTCGGTAAAGGTCAATTTAGACCAAAAGTACCAGTAATTTGCAATACGGCTGAATTTTTTTTATAAGTACCTTAAAGTATGTAGATTAACATAAAAAAAAGTTTACCAGTCTATCGATTTCCCAAAGTCGAAAAAAAATCGATTATCATTTTTTTTTCGATTATCCTTAATATTTTGAGCTGGGATGAAGATAGAGGAAAATAAAAAATACCTCCGTGTAGGGGAGGTATTTTTCAACAAAAAAGGTCATATGTATTTATTTCGTCCGAGCAATGGTTTGTCTGGAAAAAAATCGATAATGCAGGTATGTATTTTGCAGCAGGTTAAATCACTAAAAGGGGACATCTTATTCATATATAAAGCGTTGGCTCATTCTAAATTGGCCGAATTTTAATATATCGAATTCAAACTTGACATAGGAGTTAAAATATATATGTTAAACATTTATGCTGAGTCTCAGCTTGTATTTTTTATTTTCCTCTATTCCAGCTCGAAATATTAAGGATAATCGAAAAAAAATGATAATCGATTTTTTTTTCGACTTTGGGAAATCGATAGACTGGTAAACTTTTTTTATGTTAATCTACATACTTTAATGTACTTATAAAACAAATTCAGCCGTATTGCAAATTACTGGTAGTTGTAACCTATACCTACCGACTGGGCTATATTTGGATAATATTTATAGGAAACAAGTTTCTTTGAAATCTAAATACAAAAATAGATAAGTTTCAAAAATAGCTGGTTTTGTTTTCTCTTTGTGGCTAGAAACTGCACCAATTTTTCATTTAAGAGTCTGCTGTAGTGGCGGCCATCTTGGATTTTTATCCCATAAGAGCAATGTTAAATTTTAAACCATTTATTTCGTTTATTTTTTATCTTAAAATTGTTTGCAAGACCTCATTTTAAGCACAGTCACAATACGCATCCGTTTTGCATTTTACATTTTTTTTAAATGCTTTTGATTTGATATGTAATTGACATTTTGTGAGTACAAAGTTTGAATTGTTTTCCTAACTCAATAAAAAATAATAATGTAAAATAATTTGCAAGCCGGATTCAAAATTGTATAAAGAATATTCAGGTTTTTTTCAACAATCAATTACAAAAGATAGACTTATAAAATGGTTTGAAATAAGGCAATGTCAAAGCGTTCAGCTGCAAGAAATTGCACTGGTTAGATAGGGATATAGTGATAAGCGCTTGCGTTTCTGGTGCTTTCTCGTTTACTGGATCAGACCCTCAAGGGTCTGCTCCAGTAAAAATAAAATGGATTTTTATCCCATAAGAGCAATGTTAAATTTCATACCATTTATTTCGTTTACTTTTTATCATAAAATTGTTTGCAAGGTCTCATTTTAAGCACAGTCACAATACGCATCCTTCTTGCAATTTACATTTTTTAAAATTTCTTTCATTTGTCAAGTAACTGACATTTTGTAAGTACAAAGTTTGAATTTTTTTCCTAACACAATAAAAAATGAATAATGAAAAATAATTTGCAAGTAGGATCCGAAATTTTATAAAGAATATTCAGTTTTTTTTTTTCAACACTCAATTACAAAAGATAGACTCATAAAATGGTTTGAAATAAGGCAATGTCAAAGCGTTCAGCTGCAAGAAATTGCACTGGTTGGATGGGGATATAGTGATAAGCGCTTGCGTTTCTGGTTGCTTTCTCGTTTACTGGATCAGACCCTTAAGTTGAAGTAAGACCTAAGTTTCAGCCAGGTAGTTACAGTACAGTTAATATGCAGGGTGTTTCGCGAAAGGTTGGCACAACTTCAGCCAGGAGACCTAAAAAAAGCAAAATTGTTCACATGAATATAGATCCGGAGAAGCATCGTTTTAGAGATATCCGCCATTTTGTTGTTTTTTTACAAAATAAATCATATCTAGAGAAGTTTTTGACCGATTCAGTTCAACGTGGCATGCAGTTTAAAACCTAACAATGATCTATTTTAAGACAAATAAACGATTATATCCAATCATACGTTTCAAAATGGGGGCAGTTTGAAAATTTCAAACCTAACATTACAAAAAAAAATGCCAAGACACCTTTATTGTGGCCTTTTGATTCCTTATCAGATGGTATAACTGTCAAAACAATCGGATGAAGGATAATAGTTAAGTTGAAGATAATAACTGGATATGCACATAGCCTACAATATTGATGTGTTTACTGTGTTTTTAAAGAATGCCGGGTTGAACGAAACAATTATATTACACGTAATTATTACTAGGGAAGACCCCTGCGTGCTCCGCACGCCAACCACCCCCCTCCCTGTGTAGTCAGCAAGGCTCAGGTCTACACTTTAATAAAAACCTAACCTAAAAATTATAAATACTAATAATTGATTTAAAATTAACTGTTAATGAAAATATTAGAGACTACAGCTGATTACTCAATCAACAATAAACATTATTTATTTATTTTGGTTCAGTCTAGGCCTAACTTAAATTATATAGATAGTTAGTTGTTGCCCGTCGATATTCGGCGGATACAGCTCCATTTGTGGTGAGTGGAGAGGTACCCAGAATAATGGTGCGAAACATGTATAAAATGTACTTTTTAAAATGCTATTTCCTTCCAATTATTTTTCTTGCAGCAAAGTTAAAGAAGAAAAAAATGGTTTCGACAATCAGTGAATTTAACTAATATTTTATACACATAATCTAATTTTTTGGGATGTCAATACAGATATTAAAGAAAGGAGAAAAAACTGCAATATTGCAATTTAAAACTGTAGGCCTATTTGTAAAATGTTGTATTTGTGTAGGCCTTAATTATATATCAAGATAAAGATACAAATGTTATCATTTAATTGGTTTTTATTTCATACTAGGGGAGACCCCTGCGTGCTCCGCACGCCAATCCCCAACGTCACCTTCTAAAAACATAGTTATGTTTTATTTATAATAAAGGTGTATGATTAATAATAACCTCAAAACGAAGATAGTAAATAATGTTAAATGTTCAATTTAAATTATTTCTTATATTTTATAACAGCAGTTATAATAACGGTTAAAAGAACCAGCAAGGCTCAGGTCTACTCTTTAAATTCCTAACCTAAAAGCTAGAAATACAAAAATAATTGCTTCAAATTTTGAAATCAGCTGTTAATGGAAATATTGGAGCAAATAAATAAATATATTATCTGTTATTTTATTCAATTGGTTGCTATGGTAATAAATGTAAATACATGTGTTGGTTTATCATTCTAGACCTAACCTAAGAATTTTTCCGATTAAATTTATAAATATTGAAATAAAAAAAGGTTTTTATCGAAATGAATTATAGCCTATGTTACTCAGGGATAGTGTAACTTTTTATTAGTAAAACTATTTTTTCAATCGGTTCAGTAGTGCCAGAGATTACCCCCTACATTCAAACAAACAAACAAACACACAAACAAACAAACTTTACCTCTTTATAATATTAGTATAGATTGATTACCGAAGTTAAACGAATGCGTATCTTCCATAAATTTGTATAAATGAATTAATTCATTGTTGATAAAAGGTTGTATTTATATTCACTTTATAACCTCAAAGCAAATCTTATAACGTATTATAGCCCACCTTAATTTTAGAACTCATTAGAAGAATTACATTATTGATGAATTGTAATTGTTAACATAACCCCAAAATACAATCTATGCTAGGTTTTATACAGATGAGTGAAATCAGCTGTTATAATATATGAGCGTTTGCTCTTCTTCTGTTGTTAGGCAAAAAACCTTGTTTCTTAACAATCAGCTGATTGAAGAACTGTAAAATAAAATCATTGCAAAGGTTTGAAAATGTTGATTTTTTTAATTTAAGAAATTAAGATGACGTAAAAGTAAATAAAACCTGTTAATATAGAAAAGTTTTGCTTTTATTTAGTATAGGCCTAAACTGAATGTAAATCGGTCCAGTAAAAGTATCAGACGAACTGTCCAAAGGATTGAGAAAGTTTGCTTTTTCTCCCATGTTAAATCTCAATAAGAAGAGTTTATTTTTCATTTTTGAACCACTTAACGTAAATATTTTCAAAATACAAATAAAATCTGCTAATATAGGACCGAAAACCTTTGTTTTGGTAAAACCCGCATGTAAATCGGCCCAGTAGAAGTCTCAGACGAACTGTCCAAATGTTTTTTTCTTACGGCTTTAAATATATAGATCCTTTATCCGATTGTTTTGACAGTTAAATTTTTACATCCGATTTGGTCCACATTTGGTACACTCGTTGTTGCTCGGATGATTTCGTTAGCCAAAAAAATCCAATATCCGGAAGCACGGTTTTTAACCGGAGGTAACAACAATGTTTTGAGATTTTTCGTATTAGATTGTACACTTTTACTACCGGTACTTTATTATTATTATTAGCGAATTTCCATAGGAAAAATGAGCTATTGCAGTGGCCCTTATGGTGAGACCCAAGGTCGGGAGTAGCAAATGAGCACCGATCATGGTCCCCAGAACACGTTTTGGGCTGTCATTAAAATTCATATATATATATATATATATATATATATATATATATATATATGTGTTCGCACTCTAGCGGTCGCATTTTAAGTCCGATTTGGTCCAAATTTGGTACACATGTTGGTTGTGTAAGTGGCTCGGACGAGTTCGTTAACCAAAAAAGTCCAACAACCGGAAGTAAGTTTTTTGACCGGAAGTAACTATTTTTTGAGATTTTTACTAAGAGAATGAATTTTTTTTAGAGTTTTTTCTAAAAATATAAATGTAAGATGTTATTCTGCACATTTTGTTTTTTTACGCAACATTATAGCTCGCTTGGTTCCCCCAAAATCGATCAAAACGTGAAATACCATAGAAGTACCCGGTTCAAAGCCATGTGGTGGATTCTACCGTGGGGCTGGCGTGCGAAGCACGCAATGCTTTGTGTGTTGAAAATACCCCTAATACGAGGTTTGGCGTGCGAAGCACGCAATGCATTGTGTATTGAAGACAATCCCAATATGTGGAATGGCGTGCGAAGCACGCAATGCTTT
>JAGFPH010002451.1:155361-166051 GCA_018207615.1 Philaenus spumarius | reverse complement strand
GAAGAAGGGGAACCGTTTCAATTCTCTTCTGGATCAGGCCAACTCATTCTGCCATGGCTAGAGAAAATGCTACGTATCCACGCAGTACGCACTTGACAGAAAGAGTAGCAACGATTCTCTCTGTCCTCTCAACTGCCGGTTGTTTTTTTGGTTTTGGAGAAGGGGAACATTTTTACTTTTCGTGTGATCCTAGCACCTTGCTCTCTACCACGCCTACAGAAATTTCCCTTCAATAAAGAACGAGCTGTGAGAAACCAGTATGTGAGCCTAGAGTTACCAAGTTTTTGAAGTACCATCCTGTAGTTTTGTTAATTCACAAATGAAAATTTAAACCAAAAATACTTTCACTTTTCCATTTGGGTTAAACATTCGATAAGGCTCAAAGGATAGCTCGGACTCTTATCTTTCTGGTCTACATCGCAACGACTAAGGAATTCTTTGCTTTAAAAAAGGAAATCTGCTACACTGTATGCCTTCCGTAATGGGGGAATAATCACTGACTGCAGATAATTGTTTTCTGCTTGTAGAAGACGTCCTTAGGCCTAATTACCTAGGGTTCGTTTTAATTAGTCTCACTTCCAGAATTAGTTAAAGTAGTAAAACGGTGATGCTTACTTTTAATATTTTAAGTAGTTCTTGCCTGTCTTGTAAAGACTTTGAATATTTGTAGAAAATATATAATAGTGTAGAGAAATTAGAATTTTATTTAAAAGTAATTTAGTCGGGATGTAAGTTTTTATGTTTTTGTTTCTTTGTATACATACAAATGAGTGGAAATCAAAAAATCTCAGCTAAATCGGTATGCGGTTTTGATAGAAAAGTGCATAAAAATGCATTGATGATGCAATTCGAGTGCATCTACACTCTTTGTTAAATATCTCCGGCTTTTACTAATTGAAGAAAAAAAGAAAATACCCGTAAATGAATAGACTATTGAACTGTAGGGGTATAGCTACACTCAAAATAGATCCGAACCTAAAAAATCAAAAAAATTCTATTTATTTTCTCTTTTACCTATAAATAAGTTTGGTAAAAATTATCAGATCTTTAAGAAAACTAAATAAAATATGTATTTTCAAGCTATAAATACGCGATTAATTAATTTTTAACAATATCCCATTTTCGAAAATAGACGTACTCAAATTGGCCATTTGAAACTTGACATTTTAGGTAAATCATTAAATTTTGTATAAATTAATATTTCGTGCCTCTTTTCATAAAACTTAGTAGGAAAGAAAATGTGGTAAGCCGATGAGATAGCCTACATATTACAACTGACCAACTTTTTTCCATTTTACTATATTTTTTAGATTTTACTGTAGATATTAATTTGTCTAGCTTACATAAAACTAGTTGCTATTTTTGTTGTACCTTTAACTTGATAAACCCTTAGACTACTGGGATTTGCTCACCAATATTTTTACTTTGTAACTGTTTTATTTCCATTTTAGTTTTTATTATTTCATTTGCACTTGTTTTGTTTCGATAATCTTAGCACGAATTTGTAGTTGTTGTAGTTTGTGCATGTTGTAGGTGTGATGTGGCTTGAAGTGACCCCAGTGTCCTACTGCGAGCCTGGGACAGGAGGGCCCCCTCTGCGGCACTCTGCTTCCTTCTCCTGCCTCTCCCGAGGTGCCGGGCCCCGGTTACACCCTCATCGCGCGAGAACCGCTACTCTACCGTCCGCCACTCTCGATACCGACTATGGTTTCGTCAGAGGACCTTACAGGACCCAGTACAAGTACGGTATGGTACCCGAAGAAGAGTACGAAGAAGAAGTAGTCACCGGTAAAAAAGAATGCCCCAGTTCGATTCGTGATGTTCTGATTAAGAAAAGTGCTAGTCTGTTGAGCCCTACGGCGTGGTGGTCGCCGAGGTCGCGGAGAACACGAGCTAAAGAGGAAGCGCCCCGAGAAGACGAAGAAGTCCACCAGAGAAGATGGCGGAGTTTAGGCGCTTTGCTTAGGAACAGTTCGGCGCCTCAACATCCGCCCCAAGCTCCTTCTCCTAGAGCTCAGTCCTTTTACCTCCTCGACGACTTCTTACGTCCTCAGCAACAGAACAGGCGTCGTGAAAAAGCCACCAGCAGTTCGGACTCGTTGGAACTATCGTCGCCTGTACCGCCTCCAGTGCCGCCTCCTCCGCCTCCGCTGAGGCTTTTACGATACAGGAATCCTTGTGAGTGTCTTCAGTGTCGGAGAGATCGGGACATCGCCCTGTTCAACGATACGGTAGATTTTATTTTATATTGCAGCATGTGGTGGATTGGTATTGCTTAATTAATTCAAATGAATAACGCTTTTGGAAAATTCACAAACTAACAGTATAGGAAATTGCCAAAAGCTTCAACTTATATTTATTCATTTATGTTTTATTTGTTTTGTGAAAGTATAAAAGCTTTTTATTGCTAACAGATATTTATAGAATATATTTTAAATTATATATAAATGAGGTAAGTAGAATCAGGCCCTTATCCCGTGCAGCAATTAGAAAGCTCATTACGATTAATGCAGTTGAAGTCTCGTTGCTGGAATCCGGGTTCTATGTAGACAGGGCAGTAGAGATAATTTTATGTTAAACAATGTAAAAGCAAAGCGATTGCGCTAATACTTGAGTAATGGTTTGCAAATGAGAATATCGCTTTCGGAAACAATGATATTTTATTGTGGAATTATTGGAACAATAAAAACGTTGACAAAATTGGGACTTTTTCTTATATTTTGTAAATCATTCGATGAAACGCCATACTTTCAATGAAAATTTTGTAGAACTTTTTTTAAACCTTTAAATAAGACTTTGAGAAAACCACGGTGAAATGCATTTTGTTTTTTTTTTAAATTCATAATTTCGACATTTTTAAACTTAAAGCTTCGGAGTTGTGTAAAATGACAGGAAATGAATTTAGATAACCCACGCATTGTATATATCCATGGGCTTTGTCGGATATATTGATTTTGCACAATAATTGTTTAGACAATTTGGAGCGTTATCTTACAAAATGCATATAAATGAATTGTTACGGCCGATTTAAAATGTTTCAAACGGATTCTGAAAGTAGAGATCATGTGTTCCAAACCTAACTTGATCAACAATTATCAATTTGTTTCACTACGTCAATAATAGTAGCATCCAAATCGATTTCCTTCATCTTTTCTAGCAATACTGTTAAACACTCTTGCCTCATGTGTGTGTTTGAATACTGTCTCGAACGTACATCCCACAAACACGGCATACCCCTATAAACTTCAATAAATTCTCCTCAAAAATTTTTGTTTTCACTAGCCATGTTCACTCATCAAAGCCCACACAAAAACTGAAATGAAACAAACATCATCCAGCAGTCGGTAGAACGTGTGTCGGTCAAGTCCGCTGGGAATTCTCATCCGACGACCGACTTGTCCGACAGTCCGCGGACCGGGTCTGTTGAACCCACGCACGATCCGGTCTGTCGTAGTCGGACGTGTCGGTCGACATGTCTGACGACAAATCGGCTTTACTGGTAGTACATAAATATTGTAAGACTAACACATACTATCAAGTTTAATATTTTAAATCCTTATCGGATAACGTTAACAATTGTGTTGGAGTATTTGGTATTTTATACTTCCCCAGAATAAAATATAAACAGATCCGCCTTAAAATTCATAAATGGTTTTCTTAGCATGAAAAGTAACATGTAGTTAGTTAGACGCCAGGTTTGAAGGAAATATTGATTTTTGTGGGTGTAGGGAATTTGAAAATAAGCAAAATATCCTACATAAGGTAGCCGATCGATAAAAGTTCCAATCAATCGAACACTTTCTAAGTCGTAATATATATTTGCAGTGTGCTACACCTACAATATACATTGACCTGAATGTTTTAGACCACGTCATGTACCTTGCACAACTAACAATGCAGCTTCTAAATGTCATAACTGGCTCTTGATCACGACCTCAACTGGTAGACAGACGGACAGATACAATGCCTTCTAAATATATATTCGTTCAAATTAAGAAAAAACAGCTGTCTTTAACCGTTACTAGGATTGATATATCTAGGTAGTCTAGGTTGTGATTACTCTTTTAAAAAATTACTAAAACAATTTTTGATTATAATATTATTTTATTTTAATTTGCCAGAGTAAGTATAGTCTGAGCTGCAGTTATAAAAAATGAATGAGTCGCACTTATGTTAATGCGTAACCTCCAATTTAGCGGTGTTGCAAAAGAGCCTTAATTAAGTATCCTGCAATTTACGAAACAACCTTTATTGAAACTAAATCTATTTCAACTTCTAAATCTATTACACAATTGATTTACATTGACCTAGTCTTTTAAAATATACATCGTTCTTTTTGAAGCTCATTAAACTAAATCATAAAACATATTATATTTAAAATGTTATTTAAAAATATTGTATTTCTATAAATAGGAATAGTAAAATTTCTAAAGGAAAAGATTTGACTAGAAATAAAAGTTCTCTAAATTTTACTTCCGTAAAATAACACAATTATGTTACGGTTAAAAGTTTATACGGCTCTATTATATAAAAATATCCTGTCATTCACACAAAAAACCTGGACTTACTGCGTTTGCGTCAAGATCTAGGATACCCCCACCACCCTCCCCCAATTCGAGTGCCGCCGCGGGAGTTGGTGATTGAAGCGAGCGAACATGAGTGGAGCCACTAGTCTGTAATAATCCGATACTCAGATAGTTGAGAGATTATCAAAAAACTCCGATTCCTATTTATTTTAAAATTCCGATTTTTATCAAAAAACTAAATAACAATACAAATAAAAATGCAGGGCAAAGTTCCAGTATCATATATATACGTTTTAGAAATGCCTCAAAGTAGTTTATCTAGGGGGGGGGGGGCCCCCCAGGTTTGATGGAGGGGGTCGTGGTCGCAAGCCAGGTAAAATAAAAAGCAAGTGTAGGTCCTACGCTTCAATAAAAATAGAGCAATTTCAAAGTAAAGTTTATTTTTAAATATAGGTTCTACAATCTACGCTGCATTAAAGATAAACAATAACTTCAGTGACAACTCTGTGCCTGTTCATTGTTTAATAATTTGTCGAATCGTGGTTCAACTTTTGAAATGCGAATAACTAAATCATTGTCTAATTGGAGTCCATTTCTCTTGTTAGTTTTTATGTTTACCATTGAAGAAAACGTTAATTCTCATAGATAGGAAATGGTGAATTGATTTAATAAACTCAAAGCTTCCCTTGCCAGCTCTGGATATTCTTCTTTTTCTCTTCATACGGAAGATGTCGTCAATCTTGGAAAAAACGAAAAATGTACGATAAAAGTGGTGTGGATTTGACACAAATATAAGAAGTTTTTTTCGTTTTTTTTTTTTAGTTTCCCAATATTTCTGTTATCCTTTGATCTACCGACAGCATAAGTAAAAGTGTTGTGTTTGTCATTTAAAATGTAAATTGTTTGGTATCCTGCAATTTGGTTGTAAAGTTAGCGGTTCTTGAGATGTTTGACATTAAACATTTTAAACGGCTGCCATTTTGAAAATATTTGCAAGAACGTTCTGGTTTTTAGTACAGTGATAAACGGTTACGTAACAATATCTACACCAAATTTGAGGTTAAACCTTTTCTATTTCCCAAAATATGAAGGATTTTGTAAAAAAAACCCAAAATGGTGGATCATTCGAAAACAAAGCTTTTCCGGACCTATGTTCATATGAACAATTTTGCTTTTTTAGATCCCCTAACTGCTGTTAAAGTTATGCCAACCACTCGTGAAACACCCTGTTTACTGGAATTTGTAATTATTGTAGTTGTATTTAATCAACAATGAGGCTGATATTAATGTTAGATTAATTATTTGTGTAATCTCCCCCCCCCCCTTCCCACCAAACAGCACCAAATACGTCTATTTGAAATCACTGTTATAATTTTACTACGTCCAGGGGTCGCCAGGTTTTTTACTTCTAAAGGGGTCGCATGTTCAATAACGTTGGAAAACACTGCCTTAGAAACTAATGCTTTTACAAAGTACATTATTTTTACTATACCAACAGAACAAAACGCCTCATTGTCCGATCACAGGAAGTCGGTATTGTATACTGTACATACAGACCGACAGACGGAAATAGATGCATGTACGTGACAAAATGTCCTCAGTGTTCAGCGCACAAGTCAAGAAT
This sequence comes from Philaenus spumarius, assembly GCA_018207615.1. Lineage (NCBI taxonomy): Eukaryota > Metazoa > Arthropoda > Insecta > Hemiptera > Aphrophoridae > Philaenus > Philaenus spumarius. Next base: position 159,901 of record JAGFPH010002451.1, on the reverse strand, counting down.
ATTACAAGCTTTCTGGATAATATCTAATTGCTATGCAAGCCTTACTCTGCTTACATATAACATGCTAAGTAACCTATGTATATAAATGTTTTACGTTCTGTTGCATGCAGTTTGTAAAGTTTAATCATATATTTATTGTCACCATTGAAATTTGTTTGTAAAACAGTTTGTGCAGTACTTTTATATTTTAATGTACCCCTGTTAGCCCAGTCGGTAAAGGTTACAACTACCAGTAATTTGCAAATGCAAATTATCTTGAAAATGACCCGATCTAGGAGTCGATTTCGATTATCGATTTTACTAGTACCGGACTCACGAACTAATTTCAATCTATTCCAGTTTCGACAATTTTTGGAATATCAACATCAAATTTGTTTTACAAGTTGAGTACACCAGTATAAATATTCTTAGTAAGTATGAACGATTTTTTCATGTTATTTTTAAAAACGAGGCGCTTGAAAATGGTCTTCTGTTTTACCTATCTCGTTTTAACTATAACACCTTTGGATTCAACGACTCCATTTTCGACATTTTTGAACATATCGATTTAAAAATTGGTACAGAAGTTAAAAACACAATTGTTTTTTGCTATACTTATTTTAAAAACTATATTAAAAAAATTGACTAATCTGCAGCCGATTAACTCAAGCGTTTTGATGAAAAATCTAAAAAGGTCTAACATTATACTTTTTTAAGTTACTTGTGCTTTGAAAAGTAAATAATAAAAAAGGTTTATACTCCTTGATCTTGTTTGAATATATATATTTAACTTGTAAAAAAACTTTCAGGTTGATATTTTAAAAAGTTTCTAAACTGGAGCTGTTTAAAATGAATTGGTGGGTCCGGTACTCCTAAAATCGAGAAACCCATTGATAAGTCAAGTGGCTCTAGATCGGGTAATTTACAAGATAACAAGCTGAGACTCAGCATAAATGTTTAAAATATATATTTTAAATCCTGTACCAAGTTTCAATTCGATATATTAAAATTCAGTCAATTTAGAATGAGCCAACGCTTAATATATGAATAAGATGTACCCTTTTAGTGATTTCCCCTGCTGCAAAATACATACCTGCATTATCGATTATTTTCCAGACAAACCATTGCTCGGACGAAATAAATACATATGACCTTTTTTGTTGAAAAATACCTCCCCTACACGGTGGTATTTTTTATTTTTCTCTATCTTCATCCCAGCTCGAAATATTAAGGATAATCGGAAAAAATGATAATCGATTTTTTTTTCGACTTTGGGAAATCGATAGACTGGTAAACTTTTTTTTATGTTAATCTACATACTTTAAGGTACTTATAAAAAAAAATCAGCCGTATTGCAAATTACTGGTAGTTGTAACCTATACCGTCTGGGCTATATACTTCAACATTGATACACAATACACATGCTTCATGTATGTTATGTACTTTGAACATATTCGATGTTATTTATTATGAATTTCTACGAAAGCCTATTTTTAATCTCGTGTTAAAAATTGCCCTAGTTTTAATAACAGTATTTAAAACATATTAAAATACGATTAATACTACATTAGTTTACTACTTTGGGGACGTAAGACAAGCGTTTATAAAGCCTCATTGAATATTTTGTCCGTAGAATACAGCAAAGTTACTTCAGGTTTCGTCTGTTATCTCGCGTGTGTTCTTCAGCTTAATCTACTCTTTAGGGTTCAACAATCCCTATAAAATACATTCCAGGGAATACTGCATGTAGGTCTCTTGAGGATGACCTACTTTTAATATTTATTACGTCTTTAAACAACCGATAAGGTTCCAATCAATCAATAACAAAAAAGGAACAAACAGATTCTGTGAAACTTTTTACAAATTTATTATACGAGTGATTTATAACTAGGGATGACTGGATCATTAAAAGGCGAAGCTAAATGGTTGAAATATTCTTCATTTGGCTGAAAAGATTACACCATTCTCACGAATAACGTCTATAGTATCTCTGCATGTAAGTCTGACAACAACTTATAGCTGATATTCTTTGTCAAGACATTTGTTTAATATATTAGAGTAAAATATACAAAACCAATGCGACAGTTGTAAATTGTAATGCTTTTTTACTCTAGAGACAGACAGTGAAACCTTTGCAAAAACCGGCCTGCCGGCTCGGCTCCCTACATTCAAAACGGCGAAGTTGGGTACCAATTTCAATGTTAAATAACCAAAACATACCTTCACGATTAAGCATATTTTTGTGTTGTTTTTGTTAAAAAACGAGAGTTGTATTTTTTTTCTTTAAGTAAAAAACATTGTGGGTGTTGATTGCTGAGGTTTTTTGCAATACTTCTTTTTGCAACTGAGTAAAAAATTAATAAAGTTTACTATTTTTTACTATTTATATCATACGTTCATGAAAACAATAAAACAGTTTTTGAAAATGTATTCAGCAATCAACATCCGCAAATAAGACTACTTAACGGATTATCCACGAATTAACGGAAAAAAATTACTTATTCTGTAGCGTTACTCTTATGGGAATCAGATTCAATATGGCGGACAGGGTAGCGCCCCCTTAAGGGTCTGCTGTAGTGGCGGCCATCTTGGATTTTTATCCCATAAGAGCAATGTGAAATTTCAAACCATTTATTTAGTTTATTTTTTATCATACAATCGTTTGCAAGGTCTCATTGTAAGCACAGTCACAATACGCATCCGTTTTGCGTTTCACATTTTTATTTTTTTCATTTGTCATCTAATTGACATTTTTGAAGTACCAAGTTTGAACCTTTTCTTTACACAATAAAAAAAATATAATTAAAAGTGAAACGCAAGCCGGGCCCGCAATTTTATAAAGAATATTCAGTTTATTTTTTCAGCACTCAATTACAAAAGATGGACTTATAAAGTGGTTTGAAATGAGGCAATGTCAAAGCGCTCGGCTGCAAGAAATTAAACTGTTTAGATACGGCTATAGAGAGAAGCTTTCTCGTTTACTGGAGCAGACCCTTAGGCCATTTCACACCGGCGTAACGTTACGTAGTGTGACAGGATGTGACAGATTTTTTGAAGGTTCGCTCACCGTTGTTTCTTATGGAGCAATTCACACTGCCGTAAAACGTCGGCTGCAGTCACATATAGTCACACCGACGTGCTGTGACGGATCTACGGGATCGCTCGGCGAGCGATCTCTGGAATTCGTATGCGGACGTCTGTTGCGGTGTGAATTGGCCGTCTGTCACGTGACAGTATGTGAAATGGCCTTAACATATACGAAACTATTAAATCTTATTCGTATACAACGTCGATGTTCAGCGACCTAACGGCCGATAGCAAGACTATTGGTTTTTGTGTTGGCTAAACTGCGCGCGCAGTTTTTGCGATTTTTAATACGTAGATGATTATGATTGGTCAAATGGTATACTGAAAGTGGAGAAAATACTACGTACAGTTCATGGAACATCGAGACATTTTCGAAAATTTGATTAACTTTTGTAGAAAATGAGATTTTTTTATTGAAGTGGTGCACCCTTCAAACCGTGCAGATTGTGCCTGCTAAATGTTATCCACATCGGTCGAGTAGTTTCGGAGGAGAAGTATTTACAAAATTTGCACGAAAGCCATGGAAGAGGGTTTTAATGATTATCATAAAAATAATGATTTTTAATCATAATTCAAATATTGAAATTTATTTTAAAACATTTTTTACATTATAAAATGAATCGATTGTAATTTTAGTTTGTGGTAGTAATCTTAGTTTGGCTTTGAGTTAAAAATGTTTTTAATCGTTTTACGAATTTTTTATTAGTATGTTTGTAACACGACGCAGAAACAATCAATTAACATTTTTATTCTGTATTCTGAACAATAGGAAAGAATGAAAACTTATTATAATTTCTTTATATACATTCATTATAATGTTGAAATCACCCTACATCTATTTAAAAAGTTATATTCAACCAATAGTGATGGATAATATTGCTTCCCTTCAGCTACAAACAAGTTGAACTAAAAACGAAAAAAGCATAAATAAATCAGCAGTCTTTTTTAAACTATATAAGCAGTAAAGTCTCTTAAAATATATCCCACTAGGTACTATACTGTCCTTCGACACGATATTGATTTTGCTTCGAAGGTTTTCTATTATACTGTGATAGCTTTCAATCTGTTTCAATAAATTAATTTCAAAACACATTACGAAACTGTTCTTCTGTCAAAAACGTCCGACTTGTAACGAAAAATATAACGTGTCAGTATTGAGTAGAAAACTATCCCAACCTTATTAAACTAAGATTTAAAGTTTCAACAAAATTTATCTACCGTATGATTAAAAGAAAAGTAACTATCTTGGACTCTTGGTCCGAATTATTGCTATTTTATCATACAAGTTTCAACCTCTTCATAAATATAGGCCTATTGGCGATGAAAAATATAATGAATTTTAAAATAAACAATAATATTATAGTTTTGCCTAAATAACTTAATTTAAAATATCTGTGATTAAAATCACTGTTTTAAATAGCCTTACAATTAAAATGTATGATACTTTGTTTTCCAAAAATGTAGTTCGGGCCTT
>JAGFPH010002451.1:132932-144910 GCA_018207615.1 Philaenus spumarius | reverse complement strand
GTTTCTCGTCGAGAGCTTTAATTCAAGTATAAGGTTGAGGGGGGTCCAATTACGGGAAGTGCCTAATAATTAATGTCAATGAATCAGTGTTACCGTCTAGCTTAAATAAGTAGATGTGTTTGCACTCTAAAGGTACGTCTACTTGTTTTATATAAGTAGATAAAACAACAGATTTGGATCAAAACTTAACATAATTTTAAGTTAGGCCTACAATGAACCAAAAGCTCGTTTATTTGCAACCAATTTGGCAAATTTAGAATCAGGTAATTATACTTCACAACTGACAGTTTTTTACTTTCTCACTATACTATAGTATAGAGAAAGTGTAGTGATCGCAAAAAATCGATGTTGAGATTTTTGTGGAAATAACCGTTCTGGGACCCCCTGAGTCCAAAAAATGTTTTTTACAAAATTTCTGTCTGTATGTGTACAAAGCTAGAGAGAAAACTATTCGATCGATTTTAACCAAATTTGCACCAGCCATGTCAAGTAGGCCTGTATAGATGCACGATAAAGGGTTTTGAAATTATTTTAAAACAATCCCCTTTTTGGCCAAAACCCCCCCAAAAATCAGTTATTATTTTTTTATAAAAAAACGGCTCTAACGATTTTGATAAAATTTGTAGCCTTTAATGTTCCCTACCATATGCAAAAAACCGCATCTTTCTAAAAATTCTCGTTTAGCTAATAATAATAATAATAACTGATTTTTGGGAGTTTTTTGGCCATAAAGGGGGTGTTTTTAAATTTTTTTTCAAAACCTTTTTCCGTGCATCTACAAAGACCTAATTGACGCGTTTGGTGCAAATTTGTTCGAAACCGATCGAATAGTTTTCTCTCTAAATAATAATAATATGTATTAGTTAATCTCCAACTTAAATAAAAAATCACCTCTCCTACCCCACCTACAATTATGAAGTCACAGTAAATCTGTTTAATAATTTTAATATGTTTGTGAGAAAGTATGTGCCAGATCCTGGTACCGTTTATTATCTTTTTTTTTTATTAAGTAAAAACAAACCAAATGCTTAGGCTACTGTATTATAAGTCAAACGTATGGTGTAACATAATATTATATTATATATTTTAGTTGGTAATATCATATTAATGGTAAACTTATAAAGCATGCCGCAGTTCGAATTATTGGGGTTGGTCGTATCGATTTCGATCTCTGTCTAACATTAGCTATGTATAGGTTACCGCTCAATCTTCATTTCTGATAGTATCAGAGTATACAATAATCTGTTTGCATTGGCTTTGCCATGTGTCGCCACCGGGGTTGCCATCTCCTGTATAGAATATAATATATAAAAGGAGATTTCCTGACTGATTGATAATCAACAGACAAACTATGATAGCTACAGACTTAACATTTTCATGTTATCTTCTTACCACTATGTAGCCCAGTCGGTATAGGTTAAAACTACCAGTAATTTGCAATATGGCTGATTTTTTTTTATAAGTACCTTAAAGTATGTACATTAACATAAAAAAAAGTTTACCAGTCTATCGATTTCCCAAAGTCGAAAAAAAATCGATTATAATTATTTTTTTTCGATTATCCTTAATATTTCGAGCTATGATGAAGATAGAGAAAAATAAAAATACCACCGTGTAGGGGAGGTATTTTTCAATAAAAAAGGTTATATGTATTTATTTCCTCCGAGCAATGGTTTATCTGGAAAAAATTCGATAATGCAGGTATGTATTTTGCAGCAGTGGAAATCACTAAAAGGGGACATCTTATTCATATATGAAGCGTTGGGTCATTCTTAATTGGCCGAATTTTAATATATCGAATTGAAACTTGACATAGGAGTTAAAATATATATTTTAAACATTTATGCTGAGTTTCAGCTTGTTATCTGGAAAATGACCCGATCTAGAGCCACTTGACTCATCAATGGGTTTCTCGATTTTAGGAGTACCGGACGCACGAACTAATTTTAATCGGCTCCAGTTTAGAGAATTTTCAAAATATCAACCTGAAAGTTTTTTTACAAGTTAAATATATATATTCAAACAAGTTCAAAGAGTATAAACCTTTTTCATTATTTACTTTTAAAAGCACAAGTAAATTAAAAAAGTATTATTTTAGACCTTTTTAGATTTTTCATCAAAACGCTTGAGTTGATCAGCTGCAGATTAGTCATTTTAGAAAATATAGTTTTTAAAATAAGTATAGCAAAAAACAATTGTATTTCTAACTTCTGTACCAATTTTTAAATCGATATGTTCAAAAATGTCGAAAATGGAGTCGTTGAATCCAAAAGTGTTATAGTTAAAACGAGATAGGTAAAACAGAAGACTATTTTCAAGCGCCTCGTTTTTAAAAATAACAAGAAAAAAATCGTTCATACTTACTAAGAATATTTATACTGGTGTACTCAACTTGTAAAATAAATTTGGTGTTGATATTCCAAAAAATTACGAAACTAGAATAGATTGAAATTAGTTCGTGGGTCCGGTACTCCTAAAATCGATAATCGAAATCGACTCCTAGATCGGGTCATTTTCAAGATAACAAGCTGAGACTCAGCATAAATGTTTAAAATATATATTTTAACTCTTACGTTAAGTTTCAATTCCATATATTAAAATTTGGCCAATTTAGAATGAGCCAACGCTTCATATATGAATAAGATGTCCCCTTTTAGTGATTTCCCCTGCTGCAAAATACATACCTGCATTATCGAATTTTTTCCAGACAAACCATTGCTCGGAGGAAATAAATACATATAACCTTTTTTATTTAAAAATACCTCCCCTACACGGTCGTATTTTTATTTTTCTCTATCTTCATCATAGCTCGAAATATTAAGGATAATCGAAAAAAAATAATTATAATCGATTTTTTTTCGACTTTGGGAAATCGATAGACTGGTAAACTTTTTTTTATGTTAATCTACATACTTGAATGTACTTATAAAAAAAATCAGCCGTATTGTAAATTACTGGAACTTTTGGTCTAAAATTACCTCTACCGACTGGCCTAAAAGGATTTTCTAAAATATTGATTTTAAGGATTGAAAATGGTCAAAACACGTGGTTTACTCCCAGTCCTAAAATAGCTGATTTGAATCAAAAGCGTAGCAAAACACCTTTGTTGAATGCATTTATATACGTAACAGTAGCAACCAAATTAGAAAATTTAGAATCAGTTTATTATTTTTCACAACCTAGTATATTTGTTGTTGGTTAACAAAATTAAAACAAACACAAACAAGAAATAAACGAAAAATGATACTCTATTATTATAATTTAAACATCTGTTGTTTATTACAAACAAAACAGCTGAATCATAAGCTTAACACAATTTTAAGTTATCCCTTTACTGAACCAACACACGTTTTTTAGGTTAGGTAATAGCAAACACAAACAATAATAAACGGTACCAGATAACTGCCACATACTTTCTCCCAGTTGAAACTTGATACTTTCCCAAAAGTAGCAAAGGAGGTGGTTATTTAGAATTGCAAAAGTATGAAAATGTTACCATAGAAAATATTAGATGCATGTAACACACATCCATATTATATTATTATACTAGATAGCCCGATCCGGCTTTGCCCGGATCCGGAGAGACAAATCAAAATTAAATGTATATTAACAAAAAAAAAAAATTATATCAATAAATAGAAATACAAACCCCCCATAAAATTTCGAATTTTTTGAACCCTTTCTTATCATCACCTACGGCCCTAGAGGAAACTATATACCTACCTAATTTCATTCCAATCCGTTCAGTAGTTGTGGAGAAATCGTTATTTAGTAACTTTGAACCCCCCAAACCCCCAATAAAATTTCGTATTTTTTTAAAACCTTTCTTAGTGAGCACCTATGGCCCTAGATGAAGCTACATACCAAATTTCATTCCAATCCGTTCAGTAGTTGTAGAGAAATCGTGATTTAGTAACTTTGAACCTCCAAACACCCCCTAAAATTTCGAATTTTTTGAAAACCTTTCTTAGTGAGTACCTATGGCCCTAGAGGAAGCTACATAATAAATTTTATTCCAATCCGTTCAATAGTTTTAGAGAAATCGTGATCAGTGGGTCAGTGGATTTGGCTTATATATATATAAGATATATTATTATTATTATTTAAACTATTCGATCGATTTCGAACAAATTTGCACCAAACATGTCAACTAGGCCTGTATAGATGCACGGAAAAGGATTTTGAAATTTTTTGAAAAACAACCCCCTTTTTGGCCAAAAACCTCCAAAAATCAGTTATTATTATTATTACCTAAACGAGAATTTTTTGAAAGATGCGGATTTTTACATATGGTAAGGTACATTAAAGGCTACAAATAAGCCAAATTTTATCAAAATCGTTAGAGCCGTTTTTGAGAAATTTAGATTTTGTTCGTTTTTTGGCGATTTTTGGGGGTAAAACCCCTTAAAAATCAAAAATTTTAAAAAATGAAAAAAAAGCCTGGAGATATTCCAGAACTACACCTACATACAAAATTTCATCAAAATCTGACGGTTGGTATGGTCTCCAGCTCTGTACACATCCTTACAGACACACAGACACACGGACAGAAATCACCAAAAAACCACTTGTTTGGGTTCAGGGAGCACCAAAACTAAAAGTTCCACTAAAAATATTTTTGGGTTCAGGGAGCACCAACACAAATAATTCCACTAAACAATTTTTTGGGGTTCAGGGAGCACCAAAACAGATAATTCCACTAAAAATTCAAATTCGAAAATTTGGACGAAAACAATACTTCCTCCATATACTACGTATAGGGTGGAGAAAGTAAAAATGCTTACTACATCATAATACAAACATCTATCACTATTAAAATTATGCCAATTTTAATTTTGACTAGGAATATTTTACCATTTTAAAATACTATTTTACCTTATCACATTTTGGTCATATTTTATGACTTGAAAATTGCCTCTCTTCTACATAAAACTAAAAATGTATTGTCTTAATCAATTGTCATCCCTGCGTAAATTCTTAGTAGGCCTATACAATAGTTTGTTTCCATTAGCTTACCTAAAAGTTCAAGATCACAAACTTTCAGGACAATGTGTATGGGGCTAGGAGTAATTTTTTTATACTTTTTAGTCCGTTTTAAAAAGTGGTATATTAAACAAATATATTTAAATTATTATTTGATTTTACAACGAGAGAAAATGTTTTTAAAGCGAATTACTTTACTGATTTATGAGATTATTTTCAATTTAAAAAATATCAAGTGTCAGGTTTACAGTAACACCCGAATATAGTTGATGCACTAACATTCATCACATTGAGAGATAAAGTTTGACCTTGGACGAAACATCTGACAGAATGTCAAATACATTTTGTACATTGTGCATACACGTACAAGAATGCATCGCATAACCTAGGTTCCGAGTAGGTCTAGGCCCATCGACCGACCCAGTGAATAAACTTTGCCAAACAATATAATAAACATATCGAAGTTTAAAGGTTAAAACTAAATAACTAATAAGTCGATTTGAAAACTCACGACAAAACCGCTAGCGTTGATCACAGCAACTCTCTGAACCATCCCCCAACGTCTCTCGTCAACTTTTCTCAAAGGATAAGTATGATAAACAGAACCCATACGATGAAAAGCAAAACAAAACTTGTAGATCTACATTATAGTGCACGGGCGGCCGCCATACTGAAATACACGCGCAGCTCTTGCTCCCCCCCCCCCCCCCCCCACCCTTGGTCCACCCTGATCAATAAACTCGCGGAGCGGAGGATGCTGTACGCTCAAGATCTGGACCGCTTACGTCATCCCGTAACTGGGTCAAACTCTCTCTCCCTGCCTGGCCGAGGGGGTTGCAACTAGAGCCATCCGTGTGTTGTGACCTTGGCGCTCCTTATCACGACCTGGACATTCTTAATTCGTTAATTTGGAATCTCTTTATCTACAGTTTATATTTAAATTTGTAGATATTCAATGTAAATTAATTGCCATTATATACGTTGCCATAATAGATACAGATCTGGAGAGAGATCTGCGATTGTTTTTTTTTTAACTTCCCGCTAAGAAAATTGAAAATTTTCTAAAATCGGGAAGTTATTGGTTTCACCCCGTTTTTCGAAAATCGAGTATTCATCAGATCTCGACGTTTTGAGGTCCTAGGAATCTTCCCTGACCACTCCCGAGAGGGTGTCACCCTGTCTGTAGGTGTGTGTATGTAAGCATGTGACCCGCTTATAACTTTTGAACGGCTTAACCGATTGGATCCTACCAAACGGCGTTCTAAAGAGTTCCATCAAACTTAGATTTCCTGAAAATTTCAACTAATTCGGACCGGTAGGTTCTGAGAAATTTCGAAAAAACTAAGAAATAAAATTTTTTCAAAAAATCAGGTTTTTTTGGAACAGCTTTTAAACGGCTTTACCGATCAATTTCAAAATCTAATCAGCTTTTAACCTTGAAAAGCGACGTCGATCGCTACCAGTCCGGTCAAAATCGGTTAATTCGTTAGTGAGATATCGTAAACGAAAGAAAATAAAAAAGTGTTTTTTTCTCAATTTCTCCGAAATTTTTCATCAGAAAAATTTGTGTTGTCGATTCTTTCAATCAATGGACTCGAAAAACTGCATCGATTGCCGCAAATCGCATAAAAATCGGTTGATTCATTCGCGAGATATCATGAACGAAAGAAAATAAAAAAAGTTTTTTTCCTCAATTTCTCCGAAACTTTTCATCTGAAAAATGTTTGTTGTTGATCCTTTCAATGGACTTAAAAAACTGCATCGATTGCCGCAAATCGCATAAAAATCGGTTGATTCATTCAAAAGTTATGGCAGTTCAAAATTTCCAAAAATAGTGTTTATCAAACTTTCATCATACTTTTGTAATTAAACTTAGCGGGAAGTTACAGGAATGGCCTTTAGGGTCAATGGTTTTCCAAATTTTTAAGAATTCGGTAAATATTTTGGGGTCGAAATTGACCCGACGATAGTAGTAGTGAAAATAAGTTTAGTAGTTATTCAATTCTTTGACGAAATAAATTAGTTCTGATTCCCAAGGCCGTTGCCAGGAAAACTTTGCCAGGGGGGGGGGTGCTCAGGTCAGGACCGGGGATTTGAATTTAAAAATTTTTAACACGTTTACTGCTAAGGACGCACATGTGAGCTTGACACTGAACATTATGAGAAGTGGTCGACGCACAGTGCATTGCACGCCAACCCCCGTATTGGGAGTATTTTCAATACACAATGCATTGCGGGCTTCGCACGTCAACCGCGTATTAGGAGTATTTTCAATATACAGTGTATTCCGTGCTTTGCACGCCAACCCCCGCATTGGGAGTATTTTCAATACACAATGCATTGCGTGCTTCGCATGCCAACCCATTAATAGATTAAATTAAGTTAATCTATATTATCTATAACATGATTTTCTTTGTTTAAAATATAATGAAATCTATTATTTGTTATATTTGTTTTACGTATTGTTAGTGTTTTCAATACACAATGCATTGCGTGTTTTGTTAGTAAAGTATTTTTCTTGAACCTTTACAGTTTTCTTATTTAATAGATCAGATCAAGCTCACAAAAGAGTAAGGCTGTAACCTACTGCATCCATGTGTATTGTAAGTTGTAATTTAATCAAGTAAATCTAAATATCAGTATGCACAATGACGTAAAATATGTTGCTGGATCCTCTGTTGTATTGTCTATTTTATAATTTAATTTGCACTTTTTAAACCTAGTATTAAGTTTTACTACTAAATTTCGGGATTTCGGTACGGGGTTAACCCCCCCCCCCTCCGGCTACGGCCTAGCTGATTCCGTTAGAAACAGATTCTATAAAAAAAGCAGTCTTGGGACTGCCGTCAGAAGTGAAAACTATCATAAATATAAATCGTTTGTTATGTATTGGTTTAAACCGAAATTTGATTATTATTTTTATTTTGTCCCATTTAAATGTAAAAAATAACATAAACATTGTCTAAAGTCTAGACAAACAAATTAGAAAAAAGAAAATGCAAAGTATAATGCTTCAAAAACTTAAACACGACTGCTTTAATTTTTTGTTCATAATTTAAATAACTGCATAATATTATTAATCAATTTAAATGACGCAAATCAGAGACGCATATTTTTCAAGGCCGTCAACAGATAAGCAGCATAAAATCCTTATATTAATCGATATTAGAGACTGCAGTTCAAGATCAATTTCTATCGTAGAAAGTTCAATCGCATGTAATCATTGATAGTAGACTGACACTTTGCCCAATAGACTGGACTTTAAAATTAAGTTAATCTATATTATCTATATTATGATTTTCTTTGTTTAAAATATAATGAAATCTATTATTTGTTATATTTGTTTTACGTCCTCCCTTTTAACAGGTTGAAGCAACACAAGAAACAGTCAGCGCCCCCAGTCGAATTTAACCCTCCGCCCCCCCCCCCCCATCCGGTAGCGTATTTTAAACCAATTCATTTACTAGACTAAGATGCCGTATCAGCAAGAAATGAAGGAGAAATTTAAATTTCATATTTAAAACAGTAAATATGACAATTTTAAAGTAAAAACTTCCAGGTATTAAGGGTAATGTTAATTACTTACGTTTGATCTATTTGTAAGTTGAATCCATTTTTCACGAGTCTTAATTATCAAAGACAATTTTTTAGCTAACTTTACTCCCCCGTGGAGAGGCCTAAACTAAGACATCCATTTGTACAGATACTTAATGTCCGCATCGCACCCTCAACGCTGAAGGTAAACTTTTTTCAAAAGCAGATAAATCAGTTAATAGATGGAGGCAGATCGATAGTTTTTGTACTGATCGATACAGAAAAACATTAATTGCAGTACTAGTGCAAAAGAACGGTGATTTGGCAAGCTGTGGTTTCTCTTGTGGTATTTTAAATTTTCAGGTCGATCAGCTGTCAGTAACGAATCGCGTTTTAGGTTAAGTATAATCCTATTGTTGTGACAATGACGGGCGATTATGTATCAAGTATTAATCGAGAAGTTTTAAATAAAAGTGGCGATAGTGATATAAAGGCAATAAATGTACCAGATGATAATTATAATATGATCAATTAATTTATCAATTTTTTTGATTATAATATGATTGATTCAAAATTCAGAAATATTTTTTACTCCTGCCTTGCTTTATATAAAAACTCTTGTCTAAAGATTAAATAAAACTTGCGTTTTTCACAACTAAAATAATTTACATCTCGAAAACGTTAACTTTTCGTGAAAAACTACAAGAGACCTTTTTTGATTAAAATTGCCTAAACAATCTAACAAAAATTGTTCCGTTGTGAAAAAAATCAAATTTGACAATTTGTTTACAAAAAGTTTGGCCTAAGACTTCGCTAAAAAATCGAATGCGAAATAATTTTCTAGCTGGAGCGAAGAAATGAAATGTTAGTTCTGTCCATTGTGTGCATGTGTAGGCCTAGTCATATTTTTAATAATTATATGCACATATTTTTCGCACATATAAATTTTATGATTTTTATAGTGTTTTTAGTGTTTTTACAACATTTTTTGTGAAGAATTTTTTACAATTTTTATTTTTGTTTATCACTTTAGAAGATTTTTAATAGATTTAGCAGATATTTTGTTTCTAGACCAGCTTTGTGTTTCACGTTTAGGCCTGTCGGTTTTCCAGACACGTTCACTCAATCTATTCCCTCGTAATTTATTAAGTTCGGTCACTAGGCGACCTGAATATCCTACGCAATTTGCCATTTCTATCCAAACAGTTCAGTACTTATCTGGTTGAAGTGCAGTTATTAAAACTGTCGGAAATTAATTTGTGTTGCATCTAGCTCTAACAATGAAACTATAGCATGCAGTTTGTTAGTTAGCCGCTAGGCAGCGCTACCATGCAGTCACGACAATGCTGCACGACTACGGATCGCGATTACAACATCCTGTGAACTCAAAACATCCTCCTTTGCTTTCTTACAATCTGCATGAAATAGAAGAGAATGTACATAACGTCTAACATGGGTGTGAATATTAATGTTGTGCCTTACAAGAAAGGTTTGGTAATATGGTATCTATGTTTTTTAATGAGGTGATGTTATTATTTTTATTTTGACATAGGTCTACGTGAAATGGTGTACAAGTTTTTACTTTCATTGTTATTAGGCCAACTTATACGCGCTTGAATGTATTTTAGACATTTTTACAAAGGATGCAGATTTTATAAGATGAAGCTTAACTTGGGAAAAATATTATTATTTATATAAAGTAATTCTTTCCAAAAGTATCCTGTATAAAAATGTCAAAGGAGGCTTAGGAAGCTAAAAGGGTTTCAGATCAATAAAACAAAATACTGGGAATTAAACCGAGGTGCAAGATTCCTTGTAAAATATTAAAAATGTTAAATTTGTTATTATAATTTTGCGATTTCCTTTCTTAATGTACCTAATTAAGTAGTACGAAAAGGAAGATTTTGCTTTTCAATTAATAAATAAAAAGTGCTTGGTAGGCTACTCTTGCGCGTTAGAAGTGAAACTTCAGTCTAGAAACAGTTGTTTGCTCTCTTTGAATTTACTATACAGGGTGATTCAGTAAAGCGTAGCGGGCTATGCAGATTCAGATTCTACATGTAAAAATAAGTTGAAAATGTAGTATAACATTTTTTCGATTTCGGCTTAGTTTAGCCGTAATCTGCCATTTTGTTTTTTTAATAAACGGTACCAGGAACAGGCACATACTTTCTCACAAACATATTTAAATTATTAAACAGATTCACTGTGACTTGTAGGGTGGGGTAGGAGAGGGTGATTTTTTTAACAGTAATTTAAGTAAATTTTTTGTATAAAATTAAGTATTTGTGAAATTACATCTGCTTTTTAACTTTCCATTGTACAAAATATTACCCTTTGAGTTCAGTTTTATTGTTTGCAAATGGTAAAACATGCCTCTTTAATAATTGTTGAAATAAGAGTTTCTGAAACTTTCAGCGTTCCTAGCGGCTAAACGGTTAAGTTTATCAAAAACACACCAAGAATAAAAAAGTCTTACAATTGCATGGAAAACCCAAATCCGTCATAAAAAGTAGGAATTTCCATAAGAAATTTCAAAGTTGACCGCCATATTGGACAATGGCGGTCATTGAGAAATATTTTAACTACATATTTTTTAATTTCTCATAAAACAAGGAAAGGTTCCCCATTTAAAGTTTGCTGTAAAATTAATACTTTCTGAGATCCCAATGGTGGCCCAATTAAAAAAATCACATAAAATAGGAAATTTTTGAGAGGCTGTAGCTCATAAACGGTTGGGTTTAGGGAAAAATACAAAAGAATAAAAATGTCTTAAATTTGTGTCCTCAATCGAAATTAAAGATAAAAAATAGGGGTTTCCATTTGAAAAAATGAAGTTTGCCGCCATATTTGAAAAATGGCGGAGTTTTTGGAAATGTTAATATTGTATTTTTAATTTAAGGGAAAAAGTAGGGAAGGTCCCCCATTTAAAGATTGTTGTAACTTTTATAGTTTCTGAGATGCCAATGGTGGCCCATTTAAAAAATCACCCTGTTTTTTTTTATAAAGATTAGAAATCGTTTAAAATGTAAGTCTTTTTTAATTCCTTTTGGTTTATTTAATTCTTGACAGCTAAGCAACAAAATAGGCCTACAAACATAAAACTATTTATTAAAGTATCATTTTATTGGGCTCTTAGTCTGAATTATATTATCATAAAAGTTTGAATTTCTATTAATTTATAAATATAGGCCTGTCTATAGTAAAAAATTGAGTTAATTTTAAAGTGAAAAATAATGCAGGTTTGCCTAAACGACTGAATTTAAAATATTTGGGATTAAAATCATTGATATAAGTAGGCCTATGGTTCAAATGTATAAATTTTCCAACCAAAATGTATTTCAGGAATTTTACTAAAATATTTAATTATAGGCTCTGTAAATTTAGTATGTTGAAAATCCTAAAGGTGCGGCTATACATACACGTCACGTCACGTCACGTCACGTCCCGTCTTTTTTCCA
>JAGFPH010002451.1:103823-117329 GCA_018207615.1 Philaenus spumarius | reverse complement strand
AAATCCTTTCTTGCAACACACGTTTGTTGACTGCGATTACATTCATTACCACAGCAACCAACTTCCTTCTTCCAAATCCTTTCTTGCAACACACATTTATTTAATGTAATAACATTCATTACCACAACAACCAACTTCCTTCTTCCAAATCCTTTCTTAGTCTATGACCCTATAAGAATACAGTATAACTTTAGATTTTCATATTTTTATCTTAGTAGTTTTTGCTCCTCGTTGATTCTATGACAGTTTATATTCATTACCCTACCATAGCAACCAACTTGGCCAATTTAGAATCAGTTTATTATTCTTCACAACCGACGGAGTTTTTTGGTTAGGTTAACAAAATAAAAGTAAACACATACAAAAATAAAGGAAACATTATAATTCAAACCTCTGTTGTTAAATATTGTCAATGAAACAGCTGATTTGAATTTTGGTTATTTTATACTGAAATAACATACGTTTCTAAAAACGATTTAAATTTATTACCACAACAACCTACTTGCTTGGTAAATTTAGAATCTTTGTTTAAACAATAAACAGCGGTTTTATGTTAGGTTAGGTTTATATCTCTCAACTTTCTAAAAAAACTGTCATTCAAAAAAAAAAAAAAAACCTGGCCCTACTGCGTTTGCTTAAGGATCTAGGATAACAAACCCCTATCCCGATCTAAGTGCCTCTATCCTACCTAATCAATCGTTATTTCAGTGAAACTATCAGAATATACAATACTGCAGTTTGTTTGCTTCACCGCGAGGCAACTAAGTGTAAACACGTTAAATTAAAACGCTTTTTACAATCATTTTCTTTTTCACAATTTATCATTTTCTCTTGGACCAAGCCCGTTCGACACTATATTTAGCTATATCTTATACCTATATAATGCAGCTAGAAGAGCTAAATTAATACACTTTTATACGGACGCGAACAAATGGAGTTTGATTAAAGTAATTTACCTTTTCTAACTCACGATCCACAGGGTTGCACGTCTCTTCTGAGGAATGTTTATTTCGTCCTTTTCAGTAATTTTGTTTATTTCTGTCTCGTCCTAGCAAGGGGTTAGAGGGGAACGTAAATATAGATATACTACCCCGTTACGTTTTTACAGCCTAGTTCCCTTCTCCATGCTGTGAGCCATGTTGGAGGTTTTGTGGTCTATTTCTATTATTTTAACGTGAGACTATTAGTTGATCTGTGTTTTACGATGGTATGCACTTCTACTTTAGTAGTGAATTGGCTTTTATGTTTTATAATGGTATTTGATGTAAATTATGGAATAAAATGTGTGTTTTTTAATTTAAGAAATGCTTTAGGATACGTATATAATGGTTATCTTTATCACATCAATGTAAACATATATTTTTTTCCTACTCACTAATTTCTTTCAAGTTCTATTTCTTTGGCGTCCCTAAACTCTCAAATCAATTTTAACACTATCAATTTTCGTCTCGAAAAGTGTAATCATTTATTAGATATTCGATAAGCACTGTGATACCGAGTCCCACAATCTCAAGTTCGGTACAATAACTATTCAAAAATAATCAATACATTTTTACCAGTTTATTTGTGTTGTGTTATTTACCGAACTTGTGCTTGGAGACTAGGTGTTTAAAATAGTATTTTATTGTTTATTTTAAAAACTCTTGAATGTTTGGG
Organism: Philaenus spumarius; assembly: GCA_018207615.1. Lineage (NCBI taxonomy): Eukaryota > Metazoa > Arthropoda > Insecta > Hemiptera > Aphrophoridae > Philaenus > Philaenus spumarius. The sequence continues at coordinate 115,673 of JAGFPH010002451.1, read as the reverse complement.
AGATTAATGTCTAATACATTACAATCAATATTTGCTGGTAAAATTTTTTAAATTAGTAAATTTCCTTTAAGGCCCTCAAGCTGATATGTTTGCAGACGTCGTCCTTTTTTTTAGGAAATAGAGTAGTGCTGCCATTCTAAACACATTCTACTACTGAATGTTGAACGCAGGTAAACATACTTTGACTAAAGTCTATAAGTCAGAAGTTTTTTTTATGCTTGCATTTCTGTTATAAAATACAATTTAATTGATGTTACTAACTTAAATATGTTTACTAAGTGGAAACATACTAGAGACAGTAAGTCAGAACTTCATATTTTTAAAAATTTTCATCGATTCAAAATACATTGATGTAACGAATAGGCTACATTTGGGCCCTTATTATACACATAGGATTGATTCAATGTATTGACTCGTAAACAACTATGTATATCGAATATCCGTAGTTTGTTATTTGATGTACGGTGAACATTAAGTATTTATGTATAATTTTACTACGAACAGAATTTTATAAAGCAAAAATTGTGTGTTCCTGATTTGTTATATATGTATTTTATTAAGTGATGTTAAGGAATGCGGAGTCCGGAAATCATGTTATTTACGTTCGTATGCGCAGTTCGATGTCATTGAAAAGATACTCATATTTCCCGCGTTAAATAAATAAGTTGTAAATTGAGTTTAAGTTTAAAATGATTTAATTTCTGTTCATAATTAATTACTTTAAATGTTGTTAATCATATTTTCTGTTTGCATTTATTTCAGACTTTTAGAAAGAGAATTGAACATTACAATTATTAGAGTCTACGTATTACAGCACTTTCTTGCGTAGGCCTATAATGTTGACACCTCTTTTCGTAGGCATAAATTTTAATTTCGTTTAGAGGGTACACTACCAAAAATCCATATTTTCAAAAAGATACCCAATGTTGGTTCCCTTTATTTTGTCTCCGAAACAGAAGAAACGCACAGAATAGACTTAGAGCAAAACTACTTAAGTTAAAAATTCTAAAATTTAAAGGTATATTCTTATTGGTTCATAGATGCACACTAAGAAAGGATTGTGCAACATTTTTATTTTAAAACGAAAAAATAGTAAATATTTAAAAAAAAACAGCTGTTCGGATTGTTTACATTCATTACCATAGCAAACAACTTAGCACATTAAGAATCAATTATTTATTATTCTTTGCAACTACCAGCTTTATAGGTTAGGTTAACAAAATAAAATCAAACACAAACAAAATAAACGGTACCAGGAACTGGTATATACTTTCTCACAAACATATTTAAATTATTAAACAGATTCACTGTGACTTCATAATTGTAGGTGGGGTAGAAGAGGTGATATTAAAGTAGGAGGTTAACTAATAAATATTATTACTATTAGCTAGAGAGAAAACTATTCGATCGATTTCGAACAAATTTGCACCAAACACGTCAATTAGGCCTATAGATGCACGAAAAAAGGTTTATTAAAGTAGGAGATTAACTAATAAATATAATTATTATTATCTAGAGAGAAAAATATTCGATCGATTTCGAACAAATTTGCACCAAACACGTCAGTTAGGCCTGTATAGATGCACGAAAAAAGGTTTTTGAAAAACCCAAAAAATCTGTTATTATTATTATTATTAGCTAAACGAGAATTTTTAGAAAGTTGCTGTTTTTTGCATATGGTAGGGTACATTAAAGGCTACAAATAAGCCAAATTTTTTTCAAAATCGTTAGAGCCGTTTTTTTTTATAAAAAATAATAACAGATTTTTTGGGGTTTTTTTTTTGCCAAAAGGGGGTTGTTTTTTAAAAAATTTCGAAACCGTTTTTCGTGCATCTATACAGGCCTACCTGACATGTCTGGTGCAAATTTGTTTAAAATCGTTCGAATAGTTTTCGCTCTAGCTTTGTATACATACAGACATACATACATACAGACATACAGTTAGACATTTTGTAAAAACCACTTTTTTGGACTCAGCGGGTCCCAAAACGGATATTTCCACAAAAAACTCAACATCGATTTTTTTTGCGATCACTATACTTTCTCTATACTATAGTATAGTGATAAAGTAAAATGCTTACTGTATTATAATTCAATTAAAACATCTGTTGTTACATACTATAAATAAAACAGCTGATTTTGATAAAAAAAACTTAACACAATTTTAGCTTAGGCTTTACAAAGAACCAAAACACGTTTATTTGCAACCAATTTGGCAAATTCAGAATTATTTAATTATTATTCTCAGCCAACACTGTTTTTAGATTAAGTAAGAGCACACAAAAGCCTTACTGTATTATAAGACAAACATCTGGTGTTACTTATTATTTTGTTTCTTTTAGTTGGTAATGTAAACATTTCTTTGAAATGTTGATTATTGATTAATATTAATTAAGAAATTATACTAGTCATGCTGCAATTAGATTTATTGGGGTTGGTTGTCTTTATTTCGATCTCAGTATTAAATTAGCTATGTATAGGTCACCGATCAATCGTCATTGCCCTATAACAGAAAAACAGCTGATTCGGATCAAATGCTGTTTGTTGAATGCATTTACATTTATTACCATATGAACCAACTTGGCAAATTTGGAATCGGTTTATTTATTTAACTCCAATATTACTCAAAGTTTCTTAATTTCAATTCCTACAGAATGTCTACACTCTTTAGGGACAGAATTAAATCTCAACTCGATGAGAAATGAAATTGGCTGCACCGGTAGCGGTATTTACAGACAGAAATGCAATATAATTTGAAATGAATCCGTTGATTGCAGAAGAATAGAGTCCATTACATAGTACAAGGCGAAGGCCAGAAGGACAAAAGCGTTGTGACGAATCCTTTCCCACAGTAACAAAGAATAAATTGTACATTTGCATTACTCCAAGACCGTAGACCTCTGCCGAAATAACCGTTCAGCTGAGCTCGGACATTCACCCTTTCTCCCGGAATCAGGTCTAGTGCCGATTTAAACATAGGCATTACAGAGACGAGTCGATACAATCGATATGGTAAACGCACGCGAAGAGTGACATTGCACGAGTACGGTAATCGATATGTTTGTTTTTGAAACTTTAATGGTTCGATAGTAAATTGACGGACGTAAATTACGCCTTGAATATCGTCTTCTCATTTTGCATTCCATTAAGGAATATTAATTATACCAGATACAATCAATACGTTTATTTTATTAACTTGAGTTTCGTTGTAATCGTCGTCATGGTAACAGACTAATCATCCTTGACCAATAATATGTAGGGTATTAACAATATCCCAAACCCCAAAAAATTCGTTTAACTCTTGAAGTAGCCTATAATTCAGTAAGTCGAAATTGGAATATTGTGTAATAAACATTTGAATACTACATGTATTCAATCAATTACAATTTTATCAATTTGACCCCAGCGAATATTTTTGAAAACTTAAAAACATTTTTTAGAAATGAGTCATTCATCTATCTAATCTCTATAGGCCTAAGGGTATTAAACGAGAAAGAGCATGGTATATTTTTCTTCTTTAAGCCATCGGTATTCTTAAACGAAGCGTTTGGGGTAAAAATAGACCCCAACGCACATTTCTTTAAATTTAAAAGCACTTGTCAGCAGTTAGCTCTTCCTCTAGGATCTAATCTTTCTTGGGCATTAAATGAGCAGATCATGGTAGGTTTTCTTCTTTTAGCAATCGGTGAACTTGTTCGAAGCGTTTGGGGACAACATATACACCGCGATAGAAGTTGCGTTCGATTTTTTCACTCAAATCGTTTTTGTAGTTTTGTTTTAAATGGCAGTTTTTGTGTATTTTATCTAGGAGGAAATGGTAAAAAATTTCAGCAGGTATGTTCCAATTGCAAAAAAAAAACACGTTTGCAAAAACCGTAGCCAGTTTGTTGTGATGTGCGATTCATGACTGTAACAAAAACGCTTTGTGAAATTCCACGAACTTCTGCAGGGGTATTTTAGTTATGTTTTCATTTGTGTTCAAATTAAGTATTGAAATAATAAATACACCTCTTTTTGCATGATAAAACAAGCAAGTATTTAATTTTACAAAGTTTTTTTAATAATAATTCAACATTTCTAATTCAATATTTCAATTTTTTAGTTATAAAGGCATAACTACAAAGGCAATGTGTGTGAAAAAATTTGTAACTAATTCATTTTCCTTTAAAAAATGTGTATACACCGATAAGGCAATATTCAAAAGAAATGGTTGTAACCATTTTTGTGCTTTCAAATGTTATATTTTAACTTTTAGATCAAAAAATATATTGGGGTCGAAATTAACCCCACGATAGTAGTAACGTCAGTTAAAATAATTAAATTATATTTTCTTTTACAGTCTTGAGTATTTTAGGTTTTGTTTGAACCATTGATTCAAATTTCAATTACAAGCTAAGTAGTTAGGAAACATTCATTATTTTCTTAAGGATATTTTAATTTTTAAATCCAGGTCGACCTAATGTTTTTGTCATTTAATTAATTGTTATATATAGCAAACGTATATGTACATAATTTGCTAGAAACGTACCTATCTTTGTAATATTCTCAAAAAGTAAGTCCTAAAACATGTTTAAATTAACAGAAACGGCTATAGCCATTGTGGCCTTTAATTACAACTTCTTCCTGGGAATTATTTTTATGTGGCCACCGGCACGGTTTGTTTTGACTCAAACTCATTCAAGTTTTCTTATTCCAGGTACGCATCTTTGTGTAAATATTTTTGTAAATATTTATTGTAAATACTTACGGTAAACAAATTTGTTATTTATCAATAATCAAAAGTGTTTAGTTGTAACGGATTTCACCTCTAAAACTGCGTGTACCAAGCCACCAACGAATATTTACGAAAGAACGTCACGCTGTATAACTATTCCAATTATCCTGACCTCATTTCGAAACTTATTATGGATAAAAATAATCACCTAGAAAATATACAAATTGGTGATGACTTTCATTCTAAGCAATAAAACTATTATTTATACGTCTATGATCTGCTATTAATTTTAATTACTGATAATGAAACCGACTTGGGATTTCTTATCACTGTTATTCGAGATGGGAGTTTAGATTGGGCGATGGAAAGCACGTGAGTAGAGTTCCCGACGATATGGCGTAAAATGGAGTGGGGGAAGGTCATTGACCTTGGGCCACGCCCCCTTTTTTTGGGTGTTTTTTTGGGTCTTTTTGGTTCCTAACCCAAGCCACGCCCCTTTTTTTTGGGTGTTTTTTTGGGTCTTTTTGGTTCCTAACCCAAGCCACGCCCCCTTTTTTTGGGATCCTAACCTAAGCCATTTTTTGGGAATTTTGGATTTTGGGTTTTTTTTTTTTTGGGGGGTCCTAACCTAACATTTTTGGATTTTGGGTTTTTTTTGGTGGGTCCTAACATTTTTTGGAATTTTTGGATTTTTGAAGATTTTTGATTTTTGGGGATTTTGGGGAATTTTGAAATTTTGGGGATTTTGGATTTTTAAAGATTTTGGGGAATTTTGAGCCGCCATCTTTTTTTTTTGGCAGCCATCTTGTTTTGTAATAATTAATATTTAATTTAATTTAATTTTTTGCTTTGAAAAAAGTTTGGGTGTCGCCGAGAGTCGAACCGGGTATCACCATGACCCGAGTCCGCAGCGCTAGCGGTTAGGCTAGGCCGACTCTGTTGAGAATCTACTGTTTTGTGAAGTATATAAGTTTACCATCCGTCAGCAACCTTGTGTGAGATACATGGTGTTATAGTGTCGTTGTAATATAGTATAAATTGTATTATAACACCCCAAACATTACCGATCGTTCCCGAATCCGACCGAAGGTCACTTAGAGAAATTAAGAGCTTTAAATTGTTATAGTACCCTTGTAATATAGTATAAATTGCATTATATAAACCCGAACACTACCGAGGGGGCCCGAGTAAACCCGAATCGGACTTAGTCAAAATAAAGACTTGCAAACCGGTATTTTCCGAACGTAAGGCTCTCCCGCAACCCCCGAAATTCGTACTTGGACGAAATAAAGCTTAGACTAACCATAGGCGCCCCCGCACCCCGTGCGTATGATTTAAACTATTTCTGTAGGTCTTACCACGAACCAAAACGCCGGACTTGACCGAGCTTAGGCTTCGCTGTACCCCCCGAATTATTTTTATGAATGTGTTTTAATGTATGGAAAACCGAGAAAACCCGATCTTAAGGTTCTGTCCGAGTTCAACCGAAGGGCACTTAGCCGAAATAAAATTTTTTCCAACCTTAGGCTCTGCACCATCCTTGCAAACCGCACTTAGGCTAACCATAGGCGCTCCCGCACCCCGTGCGTATGATGTACACTGTTTCTAACAGTCTTACCCGAACCAAAACGCCGGACTTGACCGAACTTAGGCTTCGTTGTACCCCCGCATTATTTTTATAAAATGTGTTATATTGTACGGAAAACCGAGCTAACCCAAACGTAAGGCTCAGCCCGAGTCCAATCCGAACTTAGTAAAAATTAAAATTTTGGCCATTCTTAGGCTCGGCCGTAACCCATGTGTATGATATACGTAACTACATAACCGACCAAAATGTAACGTAATGTTTCTAAAAAGTCATACAAGTAGTATTCTATCTACCTCAACCCCGGGGTCACCCCTCCCCCAAATTTTGCAACAAAATTTCGAAAAAACGGAAATGATAATGTTTTTAACGGAGGCTTAGGTGCAATCGAATTCTAAAATATATTTCGTACACGCAGGCAGCTATTCAGCACCGTCGTGATTAGAGCAATTTCCCCGCAACGGAATTTCTCCGCAATGGTTATTAATATAAAATTCACTCAACTCAACGTAAGGCTCTGCCGCATCCCATGCGTATGATATAACTGTTTCTACCGGTATTTTTCAAACATAAGGCTCTGCCGCAACTCTTACAAACCGTAACTAAACCGAAATAAAACTTTAGCTAACCTAAGGCTCTACCGCACCCTTGTGTATAATATACGTAATTACATAACCACACGTAACCGAATCCACCTGTATTACTTAACGTTAAAACTTTCTCTATCTAAAATTTGTTTCAATATAAAGTCTCCATATGTTTGTCGGTAGACACGGTAACTTAGTAAAACAATCACGGCTTTAGCTTTTACATTAAAATTATCAATAATTACTCTATGTTGTGTACCGTTTATTCGATTAGTTATTAATAACATGTTTTATAACGCTTTTCTTTTTACTCGATACTTTAACACTTCTACGACCTTAGACTATGCCGCACCCTTGATTTACATCAAAACTTTCAATAATAATTTTCTTTTCTAAATCATTTACTAGCACGATTATACTTAACGACTTTCCCCGAATTTTGTTGAACCAGCATTCAGGACTCGCTAACTGACTAACATTTCTGTACATTGTTATAAAATCGATTAGGTGTACACGTAGGCAGCTATTCAAAGCGTATGGTTAAAACATTTATTCCGATAGTGGTCGCGCTAAGTTTGTCCACGGAGAAATACTACACTTCATTCAATACTTTTTTACTTACTGTGTAAGAATACGTTAGCAGAATTTGATCCGATGTACTCTCCAGCGAACACTGCAAAGCTCTATCTTATTTGTGCTACAGGTAAGTAAACATATATACTAATTTTCTCTCTCTGATTTATAAGTGTTCATTATTTGTTCTAATTGTTTAAATATTATTTATACAAATTAATTTGTATTTGTGTTTTAATATTAATTGATCCATACATTTTACTTTTTTATAATAATTTCAAAACTATTTATATTTTAAACTTTATATATTTAAAATTTGTATATTTTAAACTTTATAAATTTAATTGTCTGCTACATACATTGTATCGACTTTGGAGTCATTATGTTAAATGCCTTTATGTTCTATTTAGGATTTGAACTGACTAGCTTACATTTTTTAAACAAACAACCGGGGTATGTTGTTTTTAAACCGACTACTGAAATTAGCAGAGATATGTTATCGCAGTTTTTTTTTGTGGTATTATTCAGAGTAATGTATACTCTAGATGCCGTGAAATTTATTTCAACGTAGCAAATCAGCGCTACAAAATAAATTTAATCTTAAAGACAGTCACTACAACGTAATAACTAGGTTATTCGCAACCTTTGCCTGCAGTTATTTTTGTGAAACGTGCCATACTCCTTTTGATCATCGTGGCCATCATAAATGTACAAGTACATGTTACGCGTGTATAAGTCAGTTAAAATAATGACTCCTCGTCTAACCATTACTTTTCTTGTGTTGTAGCGGAACCATCATGGCAAGCAATGTTGACATCTTCAAACTGAACATCAGACACATGTGTAATTGTGCCGGTTATTTCAACTCTAATGGAGAAGTTCACTTCGTCAACGCAGAGGGGAAACCGCTAGCCGTGGTACCGCCTAGGGTTGTAACTATGCAGATACAAGGGGGTCAAAGGACTACGGCAGTCTACACGCCGTTCAACGTGGAGGCTGGCGATCCGTTAGCGTCCGAAGTTATGCCCTATAAACTAGAACATTGAATATATTATGAATATAATTTGTGTGTGCGTGTGTGAGTATGTGAGTGTGAATCGGTGTGTGTATTTAAATACATTATTTATTTATATCTTTAATCTGCGATCACATTTTGGCATATTTTATTTCAATTTTTTTTTCAAAATTTTCCTTCTCGTTGTCCGTCACCTTGACGTGGTGAGAAGGCTTTAAACCAAGATGGACAGTGATCGAATAATTAATTTTTCAAACATATCTAAACATTTTTTTAAATTTCTGATAAAAGCAAGTTACGTAATTACATAACCAAACTTAAGATGTAGACTTACACATTCCACACGAATCAGCTAAAATTTATGTTAGCATGTGTAACAATGCCGAGTCGGCAGAATTGCATCCGTTGTACTGTCAAATGAATTCGCTGAATCTCTACTAGAAAGCGCTACCGGCGGATGGGGTGATAGTTCGAAGATTCTCTACCAGAAAGCGCTACCGTTGAAACCTTGTAAATATAAATTACATTTAATTTCTTCTTTTTTTACAAAGTTTATTTTATTTCCCCCTAATAATCTCACTTCTGTATATCACTTGGGTTATTTTTTATTTTACTGTGATATTACCTAATTGTGCTTACAAGTGCAACTTAACTGTTTCAAAATTTTTGGGTTTGAATAGCAAATATATTGACTCATTTCATTTTTTTCGTAACAAGATTCAACAAAGAAAGAAGACGACCGCGCTAACCACTGTCACACCGTTCCCAAGTAGTATATAGTTCAGGAGATAATTCTCAATTTACGAAAGATCTTTACCTAAATTTCCGAACCTCATTTGAGCGCTCCAAGTCGCCTAACATTAATTGATTTTGTACATGATTATGCAGTTATTTTCTCGTTCTGAATATATTTACTTAAAGAGGGCCAAAACGTTCAGTCGCGTAGTTTTTAATAAGTGTGTAGTCAACAGGAAAATTCATATTGCACACATAAAAGTACGTATACACACGAACCCATAACAATTCTAAGAGATTTTACACAAATTAACAGACAGCATTGTACCAGTGCAACATTTTCCAACAACCGACTAGTGTTGTCAAGTCGAACGGTAAATATTAAGGTAGAAAATGTACAGATTGTGGGATAGCCGTTGGTTTTGACTCTTTACATTTGTATTACGTTTAGTAGACACCTGCGTCGAATCTCTTCCATGCTCGCTTCGCTCACCGCCGCAGGTATCGCAGTGTCTTTATTGGCGGTCAATAGACGTTCGCTGGCGTATTTTAATTTTATTCTTTTAACGATCGGCTTTGAGCTCTGACTCTACAATCATCAACCTCTACGGTCTGCAAAATACCACTACGGTAACCTGTCTCACGCAACTAGTTTGTCTTATCTATCTAGCCAAGTTGACCAAAAGCATGTTCTCGTGCTTTTTCAAAACTTTAACGGGGTTTCTGTATCCATAGTACTGTGCACGGTATTATTGTACGACTTTACTATATTCGGTAATAGTTCGACCAACACGTATCTGCCACGGGCCGTAAATTCACGCAACATTCGATTTTTAAGGTACGATTCAACCTTTCCACTATGACCGGTCTGGAAATGTTTCATTTTATGATTATAAAATATCGATTCCAAAGCGGTCGCTACGTCTAACCCATATTTCGACTTTATAGACACAGGAAAAATACTTAGGTTAGCATACGAGTCTAGGCTATTTACTAACCAAACCCAAACTACAACAAATAATACCTTGGAGATACATAACGTTATTTAACCTAACGGACATTAGCGGACATTACTTATTAGCTAAACCCTGTTTTGACAATGACCACGACAACGACAATGACGACAAAAACGACAACGACGACGACGACGACGACTTGACGACGACGACAACGACGACAAAAACGACGACGAAGTTAACGACGACCACGACAAAAACGACGACGACGACAAAAACGACGACGAAGTTAACGACGACCACGACAACGACGACAAAAACGACGACGAATTTAACGTTGACCACGACAACGACGACAAAAACGACGACGAAGTTAACGACGACGACAAAAACAGCGACGACCAAGATGACGAAGCGACGCTACGAGAACGCGATGAGAACGGAAGAGAGACCGTTCAATTCAACAACGCATCTCAGATGTAGTCCCATAAGACCCCAACACAGCCTAGCCTTATGCTATGGCGACACCACTAACAGTCGACGAGACCTATGCCTAAGTTCTTAACTAACCTAAAATATACTACTTCTATGGGTAGCACAACAAATAGCCTAGAAGACCATGGTTAGCTGTTTTATAACCTAACCTAAATAGGATACATTATCATAATCTATTTGTGTGTGTGTGTGTGTGTGCTCGCGCGCGCGTGTGTGTGTGTGTGACACTTTACTTCTATCGGTATTATTTTCAATTGTCAAATGGTAGCCTAAATAAATCTGGACAACTATTTTAGCTTTTACATTAAAATTATCAATAATTACTTTATGTTGCGTTTCTTTTTACTCGACAATTTACCACTTCTACGATGTTAACAGTAAAAGAAACATTTATAGAAAATACTTCTTGCAGCCCGATGTAGACTTATACATCCGCCACGAATCAGCAGAAAGTTATGCTAACGCGTATAAGATTGCTGAGTTGGCAGAATTGCACCCCGGAGTACTGTCTATTGAACTGGCTGATTCTCTAACAGAAAACGTGACCGTCGGAAAAGCAAATATTTATAAATTATCTACCAGAAAGCTCTACGGTCGAAAACTTGTAAATATAATGTTATGTACGAATACAAAAAATAAATTACATTTGCATTCTGTTTATTTTTTTTCCATTAGGCTATGACGACACTCCTGCTTTTGTAGCGTAGTTTGGAGCTATACATGCTCAGGCTTCGCTGTACCCTGAATTATATTTAAAACAAGGCGGCTTGAGTAACCCCCTCCCCCCAAAATTTTGCCTCGAAAATACTCCGGGTGAACTTAACCTTAGACTTCGCTGTACTTTGAAATACCTACATAAAATGAGATATATTTCCAAGTATAACCCGAGCTTAACCGATCTTACCCGAATTAAGACTTATGCCAACGGTGAGTACTTCCACCGTATTATGATGTATACCCTGGACTTGACCGAATCCCCCTCTCGCACGGTGATATTTCTTTACCAGAACGCGCTGATGTCGGACGGGGATAGTTCAAAAATTCTCTACTAGAATGCGTCGTCGTCAAACACACAGAGTCCGGAGTGTTGGTGGGAGTGGGGGAATGCCGTCATATTTATTTAATATCAATATTTAATGGCATACACTTTCCACTTTTAAAATTGCATAGTATTAAGAAGAAGCTTTTTT
>JAGFPH010002451.1:70634-94450 GCA_018207615.1 Philaenus spumarius | reverse complement strand
CATGATCGGTGCTCATTTACTACTCCCGATCTTAGGTCTAACCCTAATAGTCACCACTGCAATAGCTCATCTTTTCTATGGAAATTCGATACTAAGCAAACAAGAACACAACCCTAAGCGATTTTTTTTACACAACAATAAAATAACGCGGTGATATTCTGAACGCTGACAGCTACTCAACTGAACAAATAATATGCATTACTACCACTACAGAAACACAAAATATACCTGCGTGGGGTGACAAAGTACCCCAGTTGTCAAGGTATTGTTAAACTAAACAATACGTCTGCTAATAATCATCAACAAAAACCTATAGCCTATTTATTCGTGTATAACTTGAAACTGGGTAACATTTCTAACCAGACGGGCTAAAAGATCGTGCAAAAACAAAATGTGGAGAATAATCTGATATATTTATTTTTTTAGATAAAGCCCCAAAATAACTTCATTCTAGTACGAAAAATCTCAAAAATTTTACTACAGTCAAAAAAAGTGCTTCCGGTTGTTCCATTTTGTTCATATATACATAACATTTTAAATTAATTACACCCAAAAACGTGCTCTGGGGACCATGATCGGTGCTCATTTACTACTCCCGATCTTAGGTCTAACCCTAACAGTCACCACTGCAATAGTTCATCTTTTCTATGGAAATTCGATACTAAGCAAACAAGAACACAACCCTAAGCTATTTTTTACACAACAATAATACAAACAATAAAATAACGCGGTATTCTGACGTACTACCAGTACAGAAACACAAAATATACCTGCGTGGGGTGACAAAGTACCCCAGTTGTCAAGGTATTGTTAAACTAAACAATACGTCCGCTAATAATCATCAACAAAAACCTATAGCCTATTTATTCTTCCATTATGATTGAATTAAAAGAAAGAAGCGATTGAAAAGAAACAGTTTCCACAACAATTTTACTACGCATTTTTTTAACGCAAAAATTCTATAAATATCACCAAATAAATTAGATCATCTTTAAAATAAATCTCTATATAGGCCTACCATGTGCCCCAAAAGTCCCACCCCCTATTATTATTTTTTTTATTAAAGGAAATAGACAGATTTGCTTTTTGGATTGTTAACATGAACAAAAATGGAGTTTTTTTGAAGTATCGTAAATGTTAACCCTTCCCCCAAATATGGGGTATTTTGGGGGTAAGTCGAAAATTTTAAATGAGAATCCCTATTGAGCGACACCTCATTTTAAAGGCCTTGATAAAATAAGAAGATTGGCGCAAACCGGAAGTCTGTATGTTGACTCTATACTCTATCCCAACATAATGGCCAATCGAAGTTATAACTTCCCCCCATTTAAATAACATTGAAATGTTAAAGATGATACATCTGTTATTTTTTACAAGGATTTCATCTAGTAGGTCACTCAATCTAAGTTATAAAACTTAGTAATTAGTATAAAAAAAGTAAAGCCCTCTGGAATTCCCAGGTACTGACTGGGCTTTCAGTTGATACAACCTTGCAAATGCTTTGTTACTGTGCATGTTTGTCGACTCATAATAGTAAAAAGTAAAGTACCTTTGAATAAATAGTACCAGTGTCACTCAATAGGGGTTAACATTTAAAATTTCCCCCCAAAATTACCCCATTTTTAGGGGAGGGGTTAAAATTTACAATACGCCAAAAAAACTCCATTTTCGTTCATGTTAACAATCCCCAAAGCAAATCTGTCTATTTCCATTAATAAAAAAATAATAGGGGAGGGGGCTTTTGGGACACATGGTAGGAGGGTTTGTCCTGACTGAATGACTGACTGAATAGAATCGGTAAAGCGACAACACGACTGTGCAATAAAACTGCCAAGGGTCATCGGTTTACCTGGTTTGCAGGGCTACGACAACACGACGGTGGTGCAGCTGCGAGTGGGCTCCGTCGTGTTGTCGTAGTCTGCACGGCTTGACCGGGGTAAACCTTGATGAGGGTTTGACAGCCAATGATGATAATATTTAGCCCGTACCCCTGCGTAAGCGATATATAACATTTTATTTATTCTCAACAATGCATATACATGCAAAATACATGCAATGTTCTCATGCAAAATACTGTGACTAAACAGTTTAGGTACCGGTAAGTCCTTTAGTTTTTTTTCTATTCTAATTATATAAAGTGATAATACGACGAAATATTATAATTATACAAATATTATAATCATACTGTTATCGGCAAAATATGTGAAGTGACTTTAAAAGGGTAAATATTGTCTAGCTATGAACTCAGTTCTGGTATGGATAAAGTTTTCTTCAAGACAGCCTCGCAGGTAGACGCGGAGGGATTAGGGGCTGGGACCTCGCGCAGACTACGACAATACGACTGAGTCGCTAATGAGATTCGGCAACGTCGTGCTGTCGTAGCCCTGCAGATATATTTATTGCCCCCCAAGGGTTCCAGGTAGCATTCAGTCGTGTTGTCATACAACCATAGAATCAACGTGGAGCAAAAACTACTTAAAATTCAAATACGAAAATTTAAAGGTATATTCTTACGGGGTCATAAACGCACACTAAGAAAGGATTTTGCAAAATTTCGATTTTAAAGTGCAAATAGTGAAAATTCGGGTGAAACAGCTGTTGGGATCGAAAGCTTAGCAACTCTTGTTTGTTTACATTCATTTACTGTAGCAACCACAATTTTCAATCAGATCATTCTTCAAAACCAACAGCATTTTTAGATTAACAAAGTAAAAGCAAACACAAACAAAAATCAACGAAAAATTCTTACCTACTGTTTTATAATTCAATTAAATCATCTGTTGTTACATACTATAAATAAAACAGCTGATTTGGGCTGAAATCTTAACATATTTTAGGTTAGGCCTACAATGAACCAAAACACGTTTATTTGCGCAATCAATTTACCAAATTTAGAATCAGGAAATTATTCTTTGCAGTATTTTTTTAACTTCCCGCTACCAATAAAGGGAAGTTATTGATTTCGGTCCGATTTTCGAAAGTCGAGTTTTCATTAAATCTCCACGTTTTGAGGTCCCAGGAAGCCATTCTGACTATTCCCGCCGAGATGTCCAACCGTGTGTGTGTGTGGATGTATGTGTGTAAATAAATTTTTGTCGTACAGTTTCTCAAAAACGAATCAACTGATTGAATTCTACGACATGTCATTCGAAAGGGTGTATCAAAACTTAGATCTGATTAGATTTGAGAGTTAATCCATCGAGCCAATCCGAAGAAAATTAAAAAAATAACCTAAATTTTTTTTGGAATTTTTATGTTTTTTAAAAATAACTTTAAAGCGTGCGAAAAAATCATAATAAAACCATATATACATTTTTGTGCTTAAAAAACTGCGTCGACTGCTTTTTTGAAAATGAAAATCGGACGACGCATTCAAAAGTTATCGTTGTTTAAAAATTCATAAATTTTCGTTTTTTGGTATTTTTTAACATATCTTCCAGATTTCTCAACCAATCAATATAAACCTGTACATTTTCTTTTTGTGCTTTAAAAACTGCGTAGAATGTTTTTTTAAAAATGAAAATCGAACGACGCATTCAAAAGTTATAGTTGTTTAAAAATTCACAAATTTTCGTTTTTTGGTATTTGTTGTAATAGTGTTTGTTGTAATTAAACTTAGCGGGATAACTTCTGGATAGCCTTTAGGGTCAACCGTTTTCCCAATTTTTTTTTATAGATTAGGTAAAAACAAACAAAAGACTTACCATAAGTCAAACATCTGGTATTACATATTATATTGTTTCCTTTAGTTGGTAATATATATTTTTAGGAAAGTTGATTGTTGATTATTTAAATATTAATGGTGAAATTACAACGGATGCCGCAATTCGAATTATTTCTGATGGTCGAGTCTATTCCGATCTCTGTCTTACATTAGCTACGTACAGGCACTGTATTTAGATAACCTAATAGAACTCCGATCCAATGCATTATTTCAATCCACTTGAAATTCGACGATAGTGGCGCGATCTATGGGTGAAACGACGAACGGGGTGTGTAGCACCAATGCCTTAAATGATTTCTCCCTTGCGCTACAATGCGGCGCGATCATGTAATATTTTCCCGACAACCTTTTTTCCGCCACACTGCCGCCGTATCCATGCATGATCTATTTTATTATTCATGATCTATGGTATAGGTCACCATTCAATTGTCACAGTACCTACACAATAATCTGTTTGCATTGGCTTCGCCATGGGTCGCTACCGGGGTTGGTGAGCGAAGAGAGCAGGGGCTCCGCCCCTGGTCATAATGTATATGGTGTGCCATCTAACAAACGAATATCATAAAATCTATTAATTGCACAAAGCAGAATTAATAATTGCAACATTAATATTTATATAATTCAATTTTATAAAGCTTATGAATTAAAGATTAACGGCAATTTTTTGTTACAACCCATTTGACCCATACTTGGCCTCATACTATCGAACACTTTCCAACAAAAGAGACCAACGAGTTTGATTCACCGGCTAAGATTTTTTCCAAAATTTCATGTTAGAACTTGCTCACGGCCTGCTCGATCCAAAATCACTTTCAACCAGTTAAAAACGGTTTACCCTTGCACAGTGCCTCCGGAACATTGACCTTCATGGAGACCCACACTTTCCTGTACCGACCTGCCGCTGCCCGTCTCGAGATGAAACGATCTCGGCCACGTTTTTGGGCAGGTTTATACTTTGTGTAAGCTCTTGGCGATTCGAAACTCAAAAATACGTTTATTAAAGAAGATTCAACGTAAGGAAAGTGCTCTTTTCTTGAGCCGGCGTTTGTCGGGTCGTAAACCAAGATGACTTTGGTTTGACAGCTGAAATATTGCGTCATTGTTTAGAAGAGAGAAGAAGAGGGTTAGTTATATGAAAACTATGTACAGTGTACACAAAATAATAAAACTTGATGTATCCATCTGTTGTACAGTTTTAGTGGATTTGCCAAACATCTGTAACGGTTAGATAAAATATGTTTCGGTTCAAAGTATAGGGGGGGGGGGGGGGTATGTACATAACATACAGGATGTCACGCAACCATTCTACCAAACTTTACCATGTTATTCAGAAGGTTAAAAATAGCAAATAATACAATATAACTTGTGCCGTATCTTGCTTTAGAAGTTGTCTGTGTATTTTTTAAATAATATCTCTGTGAATGTTTTTTAAAAAAAGGATCTCATGAACTGTTTAAGATGATTCATGAAACTCACCTTGAAAGTTTATCACGTTGGTTTACATAAATGTGATAAAATTTAATTTTGCCGCAGTAATCAATTTTAAGATGCCGGCATTTCTAATTTTTTAAAGTAGAATATCTGAAAAACTTAAAGTTTTACGAAAAAATGTTAGATACACAAAATTTGGACAGTTTAAAGACAAGTCCAACACTTTTTACCATTCAGTCAAGGATAAATGATAAAACACAATAATTCTGGCAGAAAGTAATTTCCGTGAATGTAGTAATCACCGGAAAAAACATTAAGATTACAGTGCTGATAATTTATTTGTAAAGTAGATTTCATAATTAGATTTTTATTTTCATGTTTATTAGGCTACTGTTATTTTCAGTAAATAGTAGATTTAAGGTTTGTATTGGGTCTAATTTATTGAAAAAAGTTCAGTAAAAAATTCGGCTAAGATAAAAAAAATAAATAGAGATATTTGTTTTAAGAGAACACACCACGTTGAATAGGGCTGATATAATGCGATTGAATGTAAGCGTTTGAAAGATCGCTGTTTTTTAAATTAAATTGTTAGTTAAAACACCAGAATATCTAGTAATACAATCGAGTATTTGTACCGCCTTTTTCCCGACCTAACACCGGAATATATAAACGCTATGTGTGTTCACAGCGTCGGTGCAGAACACGTGGGAAGCTGCTCGCTCAGGAATAAATAAAACCCGTTAAAGTAAGGCTAACCAGGCATGGCCTTGAAATCCACTGTGACTCATCTAACCTCAGTGACACCAGACACTCCAGTCATTGATCCTAATTTCTGAATCTTTAATACAAAAATCCTACTGATTAGGATCTTCTCGGCATGGGAACTTCTACTCTTTACTGTTGACGCGAGGGAGGCGCGTTTACACGACTAAATATTTTGAATGTATTAGGATGGAATTCAATTATTAGAATAATAAAGCAATTTAAATTTCTTCTTTTGTGTACACCGACCGGTTTTGTGATCACTTCAAAGTCCCTAAACAATTTATTTCAATACATAGTTCAGTGCTGTGGTGCTTTGATATAGCACTATAAATTATGTTTAATGAATTTTCGTAAACCTTTTTGAAGAAAAACTTCTTTAGAGCAAATTGGCCAGGATCAGACGAAAAGTGAGACGCTTCTCTTCTCCGACTTAAGGGTCGGCTCTAGTAAAACAGAAAGCAACCTGCGACTCCCTATAGCGGCGGTAGGTTACGCGGACATTGCTCATCCTAAATTCATTTAAAACCCGCAATTATTCAAATAGCGTTTTTTTTTAAAAAATACCAAACTCTTGGGGACGAAATTCTTCATGCGAATGGCTTGGTAGTTTTTCGCCATAATTAATAGTGACAACATAAAAAAATATTAAAAATCAATGTTTTAAATTGTTAATAAATATTAAACAAAATATTTTTCTTAGTTTTGAAAAAGCCATTTGCGCGCATATTGACCATAGCTTTAAAACGACATATCGTTTATAGTTTTACGATCAAAAATAAATGAAAAATTTGGATTTTAATTTAACATTGGTCTTATGGAGTGTCAGGCAACATTGCCGACAGAGCTAGAGACGACTGAAAGAAAAGTGTAGGATAATCGTTTGACACCCAAGCGCAATGCGAGAAGAAAGAGACTCATTTCTACTCTCTCCGTCGCATACGTCATACGCACGCGCCTTGTGTACTACGGTGTTAATACGTAGCATAAGGAACAGTAGATGCTTGTTTATTATACTATACATTAGATAAATATTAATGTATATAAGAATATGTGTCTGTTTTAATATTTAATTGTTTTTTTGTTGGTGTATTAAAGCTAATCGACGAAATAATGTCATATGTTTGAATCGTTGTTTATTGTTTTCCTTCGTTCTTCAAAAGAAACTACTTGATCCTTCAACCAAAATCGCACACGAAGAAAGGATTTGGCAACATTTTTATTTTAAAGCGATACAATGTTGAACATTCAGATGTACACACCCAGCCTTGTAACAGATAAAACAGCTGATTCGGATCAAAAGCTTAGCAACACACGTTTATTGAATGCATTTGCATTATTTCCATAGCAGCCAACTTAGCAAATTTAGAATCAATTTATTATTATTGACAACCAACAGATTTTACAGGCTAGGTTAACAAAATAAAAGCAAACACAAACAAAATCTAAGAAAAGGTTTACTGTATTCAACATTCTGTAATTCAAACATCTGCAGTTACAAGTTATAAATAAAACGACTAATTCGGATCAAAACTTACATAATTTTAGGTTAGGACTTAAACCAAAACACGTTTACCGAAACCTTTTATTACCAAAGCAACCATCTTGCCAAATTTAGAATCAGGTAATTATTCTTCACAACTAAATGTTTTTTTTTAGATTGTGTAAAAGAAAAGACAAAAAAACAGAACGAAAAAAGCTTACTGTATATAAGTCAAATATCAGGTGTTACTATTGTTTCCATCCAGGCGATGATAACCAAATAGGTTTTTCGCCTTTAAAAACAAAAAACAAAATTAGGAAAACGATTGACCCTAAAGGCCATCCCTGTAACTTCCCGCTAAGTTTAATTACAAAAGTATGATGAAAGTTTGATAAACACTATTTTTGGAAATTTTGAACTGCCATAACTTTTGAATGAATCAACCGATTTTTATGCGATTTGCGGCAATCGATGCAGTTTTTTAAGTCCATTGAAAGAATCAACAACAAAAATTTTTCAGATGAAAAGTTTCGGAGAAATTGAGGAAAAACACTTTTTTTTATTTTCTTTCGTTCACGATATCTCGCGAATGAATCAAACGATTTTTATGCGATTTGCGGCAATCGATGCAGTTTTTCGAGTCCAATGAAAGAATCGACAACACAAATTTTTCTGATGAAAAATTTCGGAGAAATTGAGAAAAAACACTTTTTTTTTATTTTCTTTCCTTCACGATATCTCACGAACGAATTATCCGATTTTGACCGGACTGGTAGCGATCGACGTCGCTTTTCAAGGTTAAAAGCTGATTAGATTTTGGAATTAATCGGTAAAGCCGTTTAAAAGTTATTCCAAAAAAACCTGATTTGAAAAAAAATTTATTTCTTAGTTTTTTCGAAATTTTTCAGAACCTACCGGTCCGAATTAGTTGAAATTTTCAGGAAATCTAAGTTTGATGGAACTCTTTAGAACGCCGTTTGGTAGGATCCAATCGGTTAAGCCGTTCAAAAGTTATAAGCGGGTCACATACTTACATACACACACACATACATACAGACAGGGTGACACCCTCTCGGGAGTGGTCAGGGAAGATTCCTAGGACCTCAAAACGTCGAGATCTGATGAATACTCGATTTTCGAAAAACGGGGTGAAACCAATAACTTCCCGATTTTAGAAAATTTTCAATTTTCTTAGCGGGAAGTTAAAAAAAAAAACTATTGTTTCCTTTAGTTGGCGATATTAAAATTCGTTTGAAATGTTGATTATTTATTATTATTATATTATTGTTGATATTACAACGCATGCCGTAAGTCGAATTATTGGCGACGGTGCTTGTTTATTTCGATCTCCGTCTTTCATTACCCCCCCCCCCCTCCACCAAGTTAGATCCAAGTGCCTCTGTCCTAATCAATCGTAATTTCCGTGAATATATCAGAGTATGCAATAATCCTTTTGCATTAGCTTCGCCATGAGACACCGGGGGGAGGGGGGGGGGGGGTTAGCGAAGAGAGTAGGGGCGGAGAGCCTAGTACGGTATTGACAAATAGATAGACATACTTTAACATTAGAGAGTACATTACCAAATAAATATATTCCTCATTCATCGAAACTACTTTTCATCATTCTATAAAAATTGTCATTAATTCAGTCCATGACGCTGCGTCGTGATTAACTGCGGAACGAAGGAACATGAACCGGTCGTGAATATCGTCGCTTCTAATTGGTAAAGTGAAAGAAAATGTACGGGTCGAGTTTAATTACTTGAAAGGTTACGTTGCATCAGTGTGAGACGGACTGACAGACGAAATGTGTTCTCACGATCCTTACAGCACACACTATACAGTAACATTACCTGGGTCTCGTGCCTATTTAAAATATAAACTTGATTCGTCTAAAAGTATTCAATATTTAGGTCTTATTGTTGATCACAATTTACTCTGGAAAAAATATATTCATAGTCTAAATATAGTGAAGTATTTATATATATATACAGGGTGTCCCGTAAAGAAAGTGCCAAACATCAGGAAATGGTTTAATTGATTAAAGTAAAGAGAAAAACAAGAATTTTAATTTTTTCTCATAAACGCAACGTTTTTCAGATATTCGTCATTTTGTTTCTTTTACAAAATAATTCACATTTAGAGAACCTTTTGACCAATTGAGTTCAAACTTGGCATATAGTTTATCCTAACATTCCTAACAATGATATATTTTAAGAAAAAAAAGATCATGCTTTTCAAAGTGGCGGCTGTATGACATTTCAAACCACAATTACCCAAAAACCGTATATTTTAACAAAAAAAAAAAAAAAACGCCATGAAAGTTTTTCTGCAGCTATTTTACTTCCCTATAAAAACAACTATTTTTTTTAAACTGTCAAAACAATCAGATGAAGGATAATAGTTAAGTTATGTCTAATAATTGGTTCTTCAACCCGACATTCTGTACCAACACAGTAAAGAGAACAGTGTGGTGGTGGTGATGGTGGTGGTGGGTACGTATTATTTTTCAGACATAACTTACCCTTCATTCGATTGTTTTGAAAGTAACACCATCCGGTAGGTAATTAAAAGGGCTACTAAAAGAGTATCTTGACATTTTTTTAATAAAATGTACGGTTTTTGGGTAATTCAGGTTTGACATTTTAAAACAGCTTCCATTTTGAAACGCATGATTGTACATAATCGCTTATTTTTGTTAGGTTAAACTGTATGCAAAGTTTGAACTCAATCGGTCTAACCGTTCTCTAGATAATATATGAATTATTTTGTAAAATAAACTAAATGGCAAGTATCTGGAAAAAACTTAAATTTATTCTTGATTTTCTCTTTATTTTGACCCATAGAACAATTTCCCGAAATTTGGTACTTTACTTATGAGACACTCTGTATATTTGTTTAGAAAATTTCATTATCTTAATCTGGTTTGTGCTTGTCTATATCCATCCATCACTATCCTAGTCAAGTGCTTGTCAAGATATATTATACTTTTCATTCAAAATTAGAATATGGAATTGGTTGTTGAAGTAGTACTTTTGTAGATCATATTTGAACGTTATTTTCAAGGCGCCAAAATCATTTACTATTAGGATAGTCTGCGCTCAAGGTAGAAGGTCAAAGTTCTTATCCTATTTTTGTGAACTTAAAAATTCTTTCCCTAACATATTTATATGTACTGTATATAGGTAAGTTACGAGTATTATACATTTCTTAACGGAGTTCTATCTTTATAGAACTGATAAACCTGATAACAGTTTGTTTATGAAAACATGGTTATTTTTAGGACCCAAATTTTATTACGCGTACCATAGGATACAAAGTTTGGTCTTCCATTACAAGCAATAAAATGAGACTAAAAATATGGTTGCTTTCTCAACCGATTATGTTGAGGGCTTGTTTAAGGTAGTTTTATAATGTATAATATGTGGTATGTGTCTTCATGTGTATGTGTTTTATCGCATTTTGATTTGTAGTTGTTGGGTGCAAATGAATGATATTGTTAGGTTGTTAGGTTCACGATCCCATAACTGGTACTCAGCACAAGAACAAGGAGTCAATTAAAACGGGCTTCATTTGTGTGCCTTGTATTTGTTAATCCCTCCTCAGCAGTATCTATTTTTATAAAGAATTAAATTAATTCTTACAGGTTTTTTAGCGAATTTCCAGAGGAAAGATGAGCTATTGGAGTGACTCTCATGGTGATACCTAAGGGCAGGAGTGGTCAATGAGCACCAATCATGGTCTCCAGAACACGTTTTAACGTCATCATTACAAATTGTATACCGGGTGAGTTTTAAATGCCCCCCCCCCTAATTTTTTCCGCATTTCTTAAGATATCGACTCCCAACCACCGCCGAACATCATTGATTAGTTTATACTTTCTTTTGATGAGGTTCACATTTTCGGCCGCCATCTTGGATCCGCCATATTGAAATGAACTTTTATTTTTTAAATGTTAAGGTAAGGTTGTGACCCATCATTTCAAACTATTTTTTTTTCCGTAGAACACGATGCCGCAATCGGTTTTTAATTATCTGCTTTCGTTCTCGAGATATTAACAATTTTGTAAAAAATTTAAATTTCCAAAAATCCCTTGTTTTATTCAATTTTTTTAATATCGACCCTTTATCATCAGATACCACAGTTTGGTAGTAGCTTATAGATTTTTATTAAGTTTTAAATTTGTATTGCCATTTTTAGTAAATTTGTTTGATTTCCGTGTATTAACAACTTTTCTCTGCGATACTGAAGATGGCAGTAAACATTTATAACTTAATAAAAATCTATAAGCTACTACCAAACTGTGATATCTGATGATAAAGGGTCGATATTTTTTTTTAAATTGAATAAAACAAGGGATTTTTGAAAATTAAATTTTTTTACAAAATTGTTAATATCTCAAGAACGAATTAAAAACCGATTGCGGCATCGTGTTCTACGGAAAAAAAATAGTTTGAAATGATGTGTCACAACCTTACCTTAACATTTAAAAATAAAAGTTCATTCCAATATGGCGGATTCAAGATGGCGGAAAAAAATGTGAAGCTCATCAAAAGAAAGTATAAACTAATCAATGATGTTCGGCGGTGGTTGGGAGTCGATATCTTAAGAAATGCGGAAAAAATTAGGGGGAGGGACATTTAAAACTCACCCTGTATACAGTACATATACGTGTTCGCACTGTAATGGCCGCATTTTACGACCGATTTGGTCCAAATTCGGTACACGCGTTGGTTTCCCAGTCACTCGGACGAGTTTTTCGGCCAAAAATATCCAATTACCGGAAGCACGTTTTTGACAGGATGTAAATTTTTTTGAGGTTTTCGTACTAGAATAAATCTTTTGGGGATTTACCTAAAGAAATTAATATATGAGATTATTTTGCACATTTTGCTTTATACACGAGCTTATAGTCCGCCTTCTTCCCCCAAAATCGAACAAAACTTAAAATTCTATAAAAGTGCCGTGGGGGCATCTTCTGATCTACGGCCGATGGCAAACTCTCGAGTTTGTTATGTGATAGAGAAGCGAAGCAATCCATAATCCGAGGCCGCAAGGTCAAAGCGAGTATTTCAGCTGCGAGCGGAACGAAGCAACGCGTCGTCTGGGGCTGGAGGCTTAGGTGGAAACAAATTCTACTAATATATGCCGTAAACTTTCGCAGCTATTCAGCGCCTTCGTGAGTAGACCAATCTCCCAAATAGTTTGTTGAAACCCTAAAACCATGTAAACTTAATTTTGGAAATTCCCTCAAAGCATGATTGAACCGCAGCGTGATCGAATTATTTAAATAATAGGGGAGACCCCTGCGTGCTCCGCACGCCAACCCCCGATGGAACCTTTTAAAAAACATATGTCATGTTTTATTTATAATAAGGGGATTAGGATTAACAATAACCTCAAAACTAAGATGGTAAATCATGTTGGTTCATATCAAATTATTTTCTATATTTTATAACAACAGTTATAATAAAGGTTAAAAGAACCAGTAAGGCTCAGTTGTAGGCCTACACTTAATAAAAAACCTAACCAAAAAGTTACTCACTATCAATTACCGTATATTATCAACAAACAGGTCTACTATGTCTTATTTATTTTTAATTAGGATGTAACATAGTGTTTTCTTATTTTTAAATTCCTTTACCCAAGTTTTTATTGGTTTGTGTGTGTTGAAACATGTGTTGGTTAAAAATAGGCCTAACTTAAAATATTATTTTGTATGTACTAAAAGCTGGACATCCGAATCAACTGTAATATCTGTTGGTTAAAAATCATTATTTACTTGTACAAAAGCAGCTGGATTAGTTTGTTTCTTATTTATTATAAACAGCTGTTTTGTATAGAAATATTTTTATAACCTCCTGAATACTATAAACATAATTATTTACATCCACGAAAGCAGCTGGATTAGTTTGTTTCTTATTACTATATATAAACAGCTGTTTTGTATAGAAATGGTTTTTAAATTCGTCCCATGTTAATCTTATGGGGAAAACCCGACCTTTGAGATTAGCTCACGCCATTAAGGATAAGAATTTTTGACATCTAAAACCTTATTGCAAAACTACGAAATGAGACGAATTTTTTGAAACCTCAAACATTATAATTGGTCCAGAAATAAGGGAGGAGTTGTGTTTACAAAAAACGGCTTCACGTATTATATATTAGGAGATGTATTGTTTTAGTTTACTTAGATGGTTTGTCTATGTATTTTTGTGTATAATTTGTGATTAAATGGATTAATAAATATTTGTTTCGACTTGATATAGTCGAGGCCGAAAGCAAATGCTTCCTCATAGGCTTTTATTCATCTAAGTCTGAAAATAAAACGTTTGTACTTAATCAACCCAGTGATATTGAGCTTAATAAAATACCACATATGATTAACTTTAGAAAACGACTCCAGTGAAGTGGAAATGTTCGAAGGTAATGCACAAGAAATCAATAAATCCGTGTCACCTAGTAGCAAGTAGATTAGGCGTAAGTGTTGCTAAATGCAACTGTAATCGGTAACTACATTTCAAATTCAATGACAGGCCTTTCTCTAAACACAAGGTTTTGTGCAACTTGTCTCTCTATGTGCGATAAAACATTCAGACGTAATGCACAACTGCAAGCTGTATACTCGTGTATATTTGAAAATAACTAGGCATATTTATATAGTTTTACTGCTTTTGATATATTTGCGTAGGTTAAGCGATTTCTTGGTAAAATATCTTTCAGGTTAATATATACGTACTAATATTTCCTTCAAATCAGACATTTTATTCTGTTACTAGCTGACCCGTACGGCGTTGCCCGTGGTGGTTGGTATTTTCAGTCTTTTTAACGCAATTGTATTCTTTTTAAGTGTTCAGTCAGTGAGTGGTATTTGGCTTTTATATATCTTAAATAATTAGCCCAATAATTGGTGTTTTAGTTCATTGTAGGCCTAACCTAAAATTATATTAAGTTTTTTATCCAAATCAGTTGTTGATCAAAATCAGCTCTTTTAAGCTTTTCATACGAACAGCTGTTTTTTGTGCCCTTGATAAAATCAAAAGAAATCTTTCTTCTTCTTCCTTAAGATCGACCTTCCATAAGATTAACATTGAAACTTTGAGGGCCACTGGGGCGTAGCCCTAATGTCCTAGGACTTCGGTAAATGGCCTAAAACCTTCCCAGGGTTAACCTGTGTTACTATGCAAAATTTCAAAGCAATCGGATGGACGGTTTGGTAACG
Organism: Philaenus spumarius; assembly: GCA_018207615.1. Lineage (NCBI taxonomy): Eukaryota > Metazoa > Arthropoda > Insecta > Hemiptera > Aphrophoridae > Philaenus > Philaenus spumarius. The sequence goes on along the minus strand of JAGFPH010002451.1, from coordinate 79,828 downwards.
CATAAAGGACAAACATACAAACAGACAAACGTACAAACAGACGGACATACATTGAATTTTATATATATAGATTGTAAGGTTTACTGTAAATGATGGCTGTTTAAATTTCTCATTTTCTGAAATGTTAGCGAATATTCATAGGAATGAGCTAGTGCAGTGAGATCTATGGTTGAAAGTAGTAAATGAGCACGTTTTGCGGTGAAATTAATTAAAATTGTTATATGTATACATATGTTGTTCGCATGCTAACGACCGCATTTTACTTCCGGTATGGTCCAAATTTGTTACACAGTTTGGTTTTCTTATAGCAAAATTCACCTCAGAGTGAGGCGGAAGTTGAAGCCTACCGAGGTTCAGCACGGTCGACTGGTTTCCGCTCCACTTCTACCTGAATTTTAATTTTTTATAGTAGCGTTATGCAAACTTTTTTTATAACAGGAAAATATAAAAATAAATCACATAACGCTGTGTATCAAGATCGTCTGTTTATTTTGATACCAAATTTGAAGTAAATCGGTAAATGTTGAGTAATTAAAAACACCTTCAATAGTTCTTAGTTACATTAAAAGCTATGCCATTTAATAACTCAAAATTTACCGATTTACTTCAAATTTGGTATCAAAATAAACAGACGATCGTGATACACAACGTTATGTGATTTATTTATATATTTTCTTGTTATACAAAAGTTTGCATAACGCTACTATAAAAAATTAAAATTCAGGTAGAAGTGGAGCGGAAACCAGTCGACCGTGCTGACCCTTGGTAGGCTTCAACTTCCGCCTCACTCTGAGTTGAATTTTACTATAGTCGGACTAGTGCTTTTGGAGCCAAAAAATCCAATAACCGGAAGCACTTTTTTTACCGTAGTAAATTTTTTTAAGATTTTTCGTATTAGAATGAAACTTTTTTGGGTGCTGAAGTCATTAAAACGTAATATTATTTTTGTTATTATAAAAATAAGATAATAAAACTTTGCATATATTTTGTGTTGCATAACAACAGGACACAGTTTGTTGACATAACTGACCCCCTATGATTTTGGGGCTTAGGGGGAAGGGGGTTAACAATTTAAAATGTAAAGATAGGTCATGTAATACACCATTTTAAAGCTTATAAAAAGAGAAACAAAATCTTACAAATTAGAGCTTAGTATCTTGCTTTGTTTCAAAGTAATGGGCAAGCAAAGTTTTGGAAAAACATACTTGTGTAATAAAAGTCTTTTATTGCAACATCAAAGTAAGTTATTAATTTGTCAATATTTGGAATAAGTAGGTTGTTGAGGGTAATAATTTTGTTAAAAAAAGATTATTTCGTTAGTGTTTCTATAACTAGATTAAAAAAATGCAAATAAAATCTTACCAAGATAGCACAGTATTTTATTTTAGTTACATTTAAAATAGATGATGTTAAAATAAAAATATAATTTCATAAAATATCACACATAAACATTTCCTGAGTATTTCTGAACTGGAGGAAATATATACTCGTATACACAAATCATTATATAACACCATAAATCTCGATGCTCAAATTAAACGAAATTAACTTCGTTACATACATAATTACTTATCGCATTATTTGTTTGAAATAACTAAATGTATTTTCAATTCGTGTTCATTTTATGTGTTTTTTGTTTGTTTGTTAATTCAATACATTTATAATGAGAACATGTTCCTTGACTACATCGGTGTGGTTTTTTTTCTATTAGGTTCAAGTAACCGCCAATATATTTCTTGTAGGAAACCTACGTGTATTCCGGTAACACTTTGATAACATCGACTTACAAAACTCTCGATATCTACGAGCGCTATCGACATGCCTCAATAGGCTCCCTAGAACGCCCCAATGGTTTCGAGTAGAGGGAGTAGGGAGTAGTCGTCGCACAGCTGGTAAAACACAATGTGTCATGTGTCTACTAGCGGAAGTGGAATATGAGGGTGCCTGCGCCTGCTGCGAACGACCAATCAAACCTCTTTTAATTATCCCAGCTGCAATTACAGTGTACCTCGAGCATGCGCTCGATACGGGCAATAAACAAGCGTGGGAATATTTTGTAACACTTAACCGGGACCATAAATATTGATTATTATTTACTCTAGCTAAAGCACTGCCGTGTGAGGAACTCCAGTAGCCTAGTTCCTTCTGTTTTAACGATACTTCCTGCAATACATATTTTGTTTATTCATTATTCTCCTCGAATCATGAAAATAACATAATTATAATAACATTTAATAATAATAAAAACTACATAACTAAAATACCAATTGCAGAAAATAATTCAAAATATAACACTATTTATTATAAAATTGGTCGAATAAATAAAGAAACAATAATTCCACCAAGCAGCTGAACCTCTGACGTGACTTGAGCGAATTTCAAACATTAAGTTTATAAGTTTTAGGGTTTCAACCAGCTGCTGTCACCAAATTTGGGAAATTGATCTATTTCCAAAGGCGCTGAATAGCTGTCTCTGTGTAGGAAATATACAGGGTGTCCCACGAAGAGGTCCCTATTTTTGAATTAATATATTAGATGCACCGAATACTCTACAAACCTGAAACTCAACAGTCCTAACATACACATATGTAAAAGAAATACACCTGAGTATCAGTTAATTCTGACACATTAGGACAAAATGACGGGATATCAAAGAAATAGTACCTTTTCGTTCAAATAGTTTTATTTGCTTACGTGTTACAACATAATTATTGAATTGTAACGATGTTACTAAGCACTGAACAAGGTTAGGGAATTAAAGATATAAGTAACTCATAAATAAATTAAATCTATTTGATCCATAAACCTTATTCAAACTGATGTCCATCGATCGCAATGCACTGATGACAACGAAATAGAAAACAGTCATACGCTTTGCTGAACAACTCTCGAGGTATCAACAACAGTTCCTCTTCGATCAACCTCATTAGTTCATCGTCTGTCGCAACGTTATGACAATAAACCTTCTCCTTCAAAAAGCCCCACAGAAAAAAGTCACAAACAGTCAAGTCTGGAGACCTTGGGGGCCAGTCCATGAAGCTGCTGCCACGACCTATCCGACGGTTAGGAAGATTTTGGTCCAAAACCGCTTTGGCCACATTAGCATAATGCGGAGGAGCTCCATCCTGTTGGAAAAAAACGTCTTTCATCTCAGGCTGAGAAAGATGAGGAACTATGTGATTGCTTAAAACTGATGCATACCTTTCTCCAGTCATTGTTTGTCGGGATATGTCATACGACAAAACACCATCCTTGGTAACAGCAGCCCAAACTGTTATACCTGTTGATTTTAATTTCTCTTCTTGTAAGATATGTGGATTTTTTGTGTTATAGTAATGACAATTATGCCTGTTTACAGTTCCTGTTCGATAAAATGTCGCTTCATCTGAAAACACGATTCCTTCATGCCATTTGCTATCTACGTCAGTCTTTTCAATTATTTTCGAACAAAATTCCAATCGTCTGTCAGGATCATCTTCAAGCAGTCCGTGAACTAAATGAGTTTTATAATGTTTGATTTTGTTCTTTTTGGCATACCTTTGGACAGATGACTTCGGTATCCCTGTAGCAGATTCCACCTTTCTTACTGAATTAGGTGTATTTGGAGATTCCATGAAAGCAGCACATACGATTTCTTCATTTTCTATGTTGGAGGATCTATGGTATTTTTTTGTATCGACCCCGTTTCTAGTAGGATAGTCTTCCACTTACGAATAGATTTCCTTGACGGTGGAACTACACCTGGGTACCTTTCCCTAAAACACCTTATTGCTTCATAATCATTTTCAAAGGCAATAGCCCAGGAACAACATTTCACTTTTTGCTCAGTTGAAAACGGCATGGTACATAAGACACTTTACAATGCAACTTAATAACAAATGCCAATGTTTATTACCAAATATGTTCATTGTTGTGGATACACGCAGTCAGCTGATAGATTTAAAATAGTCTAAACAGCTGTAGCTGTTCCTATTCTAAATAAAAGTAGGTTTACCCTTAAAATACGATTGCTGATTTTTTTGTTTTTTGTTTTTCCGCCATTTTTTTTTTGGATCAGTCAGAATTAACTGATACTCAGGGGTATTTCTTTTACATACGTGTTAGTCACGACTGTAGAATTTCAAGTCTGTAGCGCGCTCTATACGTCTGTCATATCAATTCAAAAATAGGGACCTCTTCGTGGGACACCCGGTATATTAATAGAATTTGTTTATAACTAAGCCTCCAGCTTCGACTCACGCGCTCCTTCGTTCTACCAGAAGCGGAAATATTCGCTTAGCGAGTTTGCACCTCATCCTTGCGGCCCCAGGTTATGAACTGCTTTGCTTCGCTCGCAGTATACAAACTCGGCCGTCGACCTTGGATAAAGTGGATTTGAACCTGGTACTTTTATAGTGTTTTACGTTTTAATCGGTTTTGGGGAACCAAGCGAGCTATAAGGTCGTGTAAAAAAATAAAACGTGCAGAATAATATCATACATTAATTTTTTTTAGAAACCCCAAAAATGTGTGATTATCATTATAGTACGAAAATTTAAATAAACGGTATCAGTTAACTGACACAAATTTTCTCCCAACTTACTGTAGTCAAAATAATATCGTTTTTAATCATTTTATTTTTACTACTTTTTAGAACAAAACAAAAAAATAATATTCTACCTACGTCAATCGTATAAAAAAATTATTGTCCCAGGCGGGATTCGATCGCGCGACCTTTGAATTACTGGCCGTGCTCGCTACCGTGGTGCTACCCCGTGCGGCCGCCGCCGCGATGCTAGATTGACAACACAAACTTGATTATTTTTAAACATTTCCCCATAATTATAAAACGCCGAAGTTTTGATAAAAGCGGGTGGTGTCATTTTGTTTGGCATCTTAAGCACTATAAATACTGAAAATTTGATAAAAATCGTTAGAGCCGTTTTTGAGAAATTTGCATTTTTGTCATTTTTTATGGGTTTTTAGGGGTAAATTACCCTTAAAAATTAAAAATTCAAAAAAATGAAAAAAACGCCTGGAGATATTAGGGTTTAGTACCTACATACCAAATTTCATGAAAATCGGACCAATAGTGTCCTCTCTGGTCGTGTATACATACAGACAGACACCACTCTAAAAACACTTTTTGGGTTCAGGGAGCACCAAAACAAAAAATTCCACTAAACATATTTTTGGGTTCAGGGAGCACCAACTCAGATAATTGCACTAAACAATTTTTTGGGGTTCTGGGTATAGGGTGGAGAAAGTAAAAATAAATAGATACTTCCTGTCAAAAAACTTGCTTCCAGTTGCTTTTTTTTATTATTTTTTTTCCTAACGAACTCGTCCGAGTGACGAAAAAACCAACGGGTGTACCAAAATCGTACTTAATATATATATAGGCTAAATATATATAATATATAATTTTTAATTACACCCCAAAACTTGTTCTGGGGCCCATGATCGGTGCTCACTTACTACTCCCGATCTTATGTCCCACCTTGGTCACTGCAAAAGCTCATCATTCCTATGAAAATTCGCTAATAATTATAAGCCTTTCTGACACAATGGTACAAAAGGAAAATGGAGGTACTAATTTAAACTTACTAAGTCTGTTTTGACGTTACAATCATTTGGAAAAAATTACATCAATACTACTTATTAAACCTCGTGGATTATAAAACAACGTGCTGTGAAAACTTATAACATATACAGATACAACACTTAATCCTTCTGTATTTATAGTCTGTCCTTTGGCGTTACTGTTGTATGGACCCAATCTGGCATAGTGCACTATTTGTGTCCTTAGATTGCCTTAGTGTTTCGCAGCCCCTGTATTGTTTGTCAGACAATAACGTTTCTTCACAACAATTACCTTTACTTATAGATTAAGTATTTATAGTTCTAAGGTTAATAACCGAGTGAAAAAATTCCATACTATTCAAAGAATGCTTTTTAAGTACAGTGGCAACCCGCACAATTGTGCAGTCGTGGACAACACAACTTTTATTGAATATTTCACCCACTAAAAATCAACCAATCTCAATAAATCAATAAACCTTTGGAAAGGAAGTGTTTTAAACTTTAATGTTTGTATTTACACATACGTATATTTGCATATTAGGCCTATGCCTATATGTAACCACCGCTTTAAAATTGTAGTTTTCTAAACAGCTAATGCTGCGCGAGAAAACACAAAGACGTTACTCAAACTTGCCACTTTTGTTCGACAGGCTCAAAATCGTTCGACAGAATTGTTTTGAAAAGAATATAAGGGCACCTTTGGATTCGTCAAGATTTGAATTTTCTAATACTGCCTTCCAATCATTCGTCACTCTTATAGTTTATGAGATGAGATATGAAGTTTTCTGTAAACCCTAGCAATAGGACAGTTTTCAACCAATGAGGAAGTACATTTTGCAATCGATATATCAATTACAAATCGATATACTATTTGTATAGTGATATTTATATCGATTTGAAGAGGAAACTCTACATCTTCGTTTGGTAAAGATAAATCTCATTTAGTGGTCGGATTCTATTCGGGTATTTCCGTGAAATACAAACATTTTCTCAAACCAATTGGCGCGTTATCTGTTATTTTTTCCCTTAGTTCACAGCGTGGCGTCTGGAACTGTTTGTGAGAGTTTTGTTTAATAATTGATCTAATTTTAGTGAAACAAAGTGAAATAAGTTATAAAATAAGAATTTTCAAGTATACAGTTCAATTTTAGAATTATTAGGCCTATCTATAATTTGTTATAACACAATTTAATTTTTTGGTAAAACATATATTCCTAAATAATGTTTCAAAATAAGCTGAATTTTCTTAGCGGTCTTGTAGTAGGAACACAAAAACTGGTGTTTTCATGAATACTTTTTTGAAATTGATTTATATATTTATGCGCTTCTAATTAGAACTAAATTACAAAACTTTTGTACATTTTGCAAAAATACAAATTTGTAGGCCTAAAGTTGGATTTTTTCTTTCGTTACTGAACATTTTTGGTTTCCTGAGCTAATAACGTTGAAAATTCGATATCAATAATTTTTTACTAGCACGTATGAATTCTTTGAACCTTGTTCTACAAAAAAAGCTATGGAACACTTTTAGATTTGATATAATTACTATTTAAAATGCTTGCAAAACACACTAAATTGCCGGTAATTCTGGGAAATTTGACCGTCAGTTCTACTAAACTGCACCAAGGTATAATGAGAGAAACTTCCAATCTCGTTGATCTGTGATCTTTAACATTACTCGAATTAATGGGGATAAAGTAAAATTATCGTCACGACAAAAGTATCGTCCAACTTTTAAGAGTACGGTATTACGTTTGAAATAAACGATTAAGGAAAGTGTTTGAATATACAGAATTGCAAACTGCAAAGCGACTGGTTCTTTGTTTCATTACTCTTTATTTACCTAGTGTGTATTGAAGTGGGGGAGGGGGCTAGTTGAGTGGAACAAAGTGTCGGATGGAGTGCATGGTGCACAGAATAGAGGGGGGGAGGGGGAAACAACGGGATGTAGAAACCGGTCCCGAGCTCTTTGTCTACTCTACTCCAGCCCGTGGGACAGACGAGGCGGACACACCGCATCCCTCTCTGATTATATCAATGATAGTTTTCTTGCAATGCTCGGTCAGCGAGAACACTGAACTTGGGAAGACGTCTGGCACCGACCGTAAACGGCTTTTAAATGATATTTAAAGCTTTCAGTTAGTGAAACATAATGAACTAGGAATTATGATTTGGGTGAGTTTTTCCTGAAAAAAAAACATCTACAATTCATTACCATATATGAAAAAAGATTTGTCTCATAACCCTACAACTGGCAATGCTAGGTTCGCCGAATGGCCGGCCAGTTTTTGCGTTTTACAAGCATTTTTTTTCAGAAATGAGGTAAATATAGTAATTATATAACAATCCAAAAGTGTACATTTGCTTTTTTTCTAGAACAAGGTCTAAAGAATTCATATATTCAACTAAAAAATTGATTAGTGTAAAATTTGAAAAGTTATTAGCTCAGGAAGCACAAAATTTCCAGAAACGGAAAAATCCAACTTTAGGCCTACATAAAAAGTTGAAATCCTAGATTTTTACAGCTGTTTGTTTTGCACAATGTAAAAATTTATTTCCAGATATCCACCCACTAAAAAAATTTCTAAATGGCACTGTACAAATTCCAAAATATACAAAAGTATCACAATTTCATGCCGAACAAAAATAATGTAAAACTATAACACTCTACTCTTCCAAATAAATTATTGTGATTAATTACAAGAAGTAAAAAAAGTCTAGGCTCTAACACAGATACAGATGTGGGCACTAAAAAGCTGACTTTACAATGCTTCCAAAATTACATTTGTTTAAATATCGATTTTAAACTTTATACTATACTGGAGTAATCGATTTCTGGCAAAATCATATAAGAAACTCTCAGATTGAATGAAAAATGACGACCCGTTTAAAAAAAAAACCTTTAGCACTACAGAATGATTTATAATGATCGCAATAATTGTGACTTTAGTGTTTGGAGGGTTAAAAATGACTAAAAAGTATAACATAATTTTCCCTATCCCGATACAGATTGTCCTGAAAATTTGTAATCTATAATTTTTAATAGCTATGGAAATACTTGTAAGGATAAAAGCGAAAAAGTGGGGCGCTTGCAATAGATTATTGATGCACGAATTTTTTATTGCTGTGCGAGTTTTCTCAACGACAGCACTCCCTGCACTCCTTACTATATTAGCCATTGCATGCGCCCCTTGTTTATCGTTCTTAACGTTACAAGTACTTTTATAGCTATTAAAAATTCACAGTCTTCACTTCTGAGCTAATTTCCAAGTCTCGCGATGCTAGTTAAAAATCGATTGCAAAATTTTAACCGAACAGACGGACAAAAAATGTGAGTTAATATTCCATTGCCATCCAGTTCTGAGCTACGTTTGGGGGTTGATCATATTCAGTTGATATAAAAAAAAAAATAGTGTGCTTAAGACCACACGTTGGAAGTGATAACTTCTATGACCAATTTATATTTTTTTGTCCGTACTAATATTAGAGGAGGAGGAATAAGGATAAAATAATTTAAAACATTAATGACTTTGCTGACTTTGGTATTTAATATACATATAACACAAATATCATATATATATATACATACATACTATATCTCGAGCGGTGACGGTCGCGAGTTTGATGCTTTT
>JAGFPH010002451.1:57755-70624 GCA_018207615.1 Philaenus spumarius | reverse complement strand
TGCTATGTAGTATATTCGCGTTGCGTACATATATATATATATATATAATACATACTATATCTCGAGTGGTAACGGTCGCGAATTCAATGCTTTTTCCCCAAGCAAAAAGTGCCCAACGCCGCTAAAGAAGTTTTCACTTCAAAAATCAGAAATATAATTCCTCTGATCGATTGTTAACATGCAGAAGGATATAGTGCGAAGTGACCGACTTTTATAGTTTCAAGTCTCTAACTCATCGGGAAGTTAGTTTAAAATCGATTGCAAAATTTGTACCGAACAAACAGACAATAAATCGAGAGTTAAAAATGTGGTAAAACAAGTTTTAAAAATCACACTATATTACCTTTTTGCATTTGTTTAAACGATACATCACGGAATATAGTTAGCAAACCTCAAATCGGATTCATCACCCTAAAAACTTAGTATGGAAGAAATCAAAACTACTCCACAACTTTCTGGTAAGAACACAATTTGACTGGATTACTAGTGTATTGTAGATGTAGACGAACTGTATTTAAGTTAATCCAAATTTGAAATGCAATTTGATATGAACCCCTTTATTTTTTCAAGCAAATGTTTGATCACCCTGGCGAATAAATTTCATTTCACAACTAACCCGTCGCGTTAGCCTATCACTAGAAAGTATATTTAAACGAATCCACGTGTACAACCGGTAGCGTGTAGCTTTTCGTAATTAAATATCCGAATATCTTTAAACCGCGGTTAATTCTGTAAAAATGTGAAAGTCGAAACAAGTGTTGATAAAATACGTCAACCTTAACGAATCTATTACAACATCTCTCCATATCACATGCAATGTCTTGCATGCAGTGCTGACGCTGTGGTTTTGTGGCTGCGGCCTTGTACGAAGGTTTCGTGTGTCAGTTGTTGGCAAACCTTTTTCCGCTAGAAAGTGTTAGGTTTTAGTTTAGCTTCGTCCCACAGAACATCTGTTACAATCACGACCACGACTACCATCTGTCCGAAGTTTTATGAACAGTTGGGAAGAGTTTAACCCTAGAAAATTGATAAAGTTGTCAGGATTTTTTTAATTAACGTAAGAAATCTTTAGTGTCTGTTAGAAACTAAGAAGTTGTTAATGAAATTCGAGGACGATAAGAACAATGTAGTCTGAACAATGAGGCTATCTGATTACGTCATTATATCTATAGCCTATATTAAAAGAATTTATGAAAACTTTTGGCAGTCAGTACGGCCATTCTATCCGGCCGATTTCCTTATTTTTTTTTTTAAATGCAGGTAATCATTCACAGATATGTCATCAAGCATTACAAATCATGTATCTTTCGCCTTACAAACGTTATAATCAAATGCAAATTTCTGCTGTGTATTCCTTATGGGGGTTTTTTTTTTTTTGGTTCTTTGTCCACTTTGCGTTTGTATACCATTCATCCGATTGCTTTTAAATTTTGCATAGTAACACAGGTTAACCCTGGGAAGGTTTTAGGCCATTTACCAAAGTCCTAGGACATTAGGGCTACGCCCCAGTGGCCCTCAAAGTTTCAATGTTAATCTTATGGAAGAAAGATTTCTATTGATTTTATCAAAAACAGCTGATTTTATCAGGGGCACAAAAACAGCTGTTCGTATAAAAAACTTAGCAACACATCATGTTTGTTTACTTTCATTACCATAGCAACATTACTTAGAAAATTTGAAGAGTATTACTTTTTTGAGGTTACATTGACAAACTAAAAACAAACACAAACAAAAATCAACGAAAAATGCTAACTATATTTTAATTCAATTCAAACATTGGTTGTTACAAACCTATTATATATAAAACAGCTAATTTGGATCAAAAACTGAACATAATTTTAGGGTGGGCCTACAATGAACCAAAACACCAATTGGGCTAATTATTAGAATCAGATTTTATTATAATTCTTCACAACTACCAGTTTTTTTTAGATTAGGTAAAATTTTCCAACTACGAGCGAAGCGAAGCAGCCATTTGAGGCCGAAGTCCGAGGCGGGGTTGGGACGCGGAGCGTCCAGGGGCAGAGCCCCTAGTCAGTTATGATTACAGAACAAGTGGGATCTTCAGTGTACATTGTCAGTATTTCGAAGTTGCAAATAATAAATAATTCGCTAACGCAGTTGAACCGCTGACGTGAGATGGGCGAATTTCCAAAATTAAGTTTATAAGTTTTAGGATTTCAACAATTTGGGTGATTGGTCTACTAACGAAGGCGCTGTATAGCTGCCTGTGTGTACGAAATATATTAGTAGAATTTGTTTCCACCTTAGCCTCCAGCCTCGGCCGACGTGTTGTTTCGTTCCGCTCGCAGCGGAAAAAACTTGCTATTTATGATATTTCACGTTCTGGTCGATTTTGGGGAAACCAGACGGGCTACAAGGTAGTGTAAAAAAAACAAAATGTGCAGAATAATCTCCTATATTTTTAGCGAATTTCCATAGGAAAAATGAGCTATTGCAGTGGCCCTTATGGTAAGACCCAAGGTCGGGAGTAGCAAAAGAGCACCGATCATGGTCCCCAGAACACGTTTTTGGGTGTCAATAAAATTCATATATTATGTATATATGTGTTCGCACTCTAGCTGCCGCATTTTTAATCCGATTTGGTTCAAATTTGGTACACATGTTGGTTGTCTAGGTCGCTCGGACGAGTTCGTTAGCCAAAAAAATCCAACAACCGGAAGTACGTTTTTTGACCGGAAGTAACTATTTTTTGACATTTTTACTGCGAGAATGAACATTTTTTAGAGTGTTTACTAAAAATATAAATGTAGGATGTTATTCTGCACATTTTATTTTTTTACGCGACCTTATAGCTCGCTTGGTTCCCCCAAAATCGATCAAAACGTAAAATACCATAAAAGTACCCGGTTCAAAGCCATGTGGTGGATTTTACCGTGGGGTTGGCGTGCGAAGCGCGCAATGCATTGTGTATTGAAGATACCACCAATACGGGGGTTGGCGTGCGAAGCACGCAATGCTTTCTGTGTTAAAGAAACTCCCTATTTTCGGAATGGCGTGCGAAGCACGCAATGATTTGAATATTGAAGACGCTCCCAATATGCGGATTGGCGTGCGAAGCATTTTGCAGCTATTCAGCACCGTCGTGAGTAGACTTATTTCCCAAATTGTTTGTTGAAGCCCTAAAACATAGGCCTATAAATTTAATTTTTGAAATTTGCTCAACTCACGTCAGCGGTCCAGCTGCGTGGTCGATTTATTATTTTTGTAGATAAAACCACAAATAAATTTCATTCTAATATGAAAAATCTCAAAATGATTTTACTCGCGGTAAATAATGAATGTGCTTCCTGTTGATAGATTTTTTTGTCTGAGCGACTTGGAAAACCAACGTGTGTACTGAATTTGGACCAAATCGGAAGTAAAATACGGCCGTTAAGAGTGCGAACGCATATATAAATTTTTATTACACCTTAAAATGTGTTCTGGGAATAGTGATCGGTGCTCATTGACCACTCCCGGCCTTAGGTGTCACCATAACAGCCACTGCAACAGTTCATCATTCTTACGGTATTTCGTTAACAAATACGGAAAGACCCGAAGTCCGAGTCGAATAGAGCTATTAACTCATTCGGGATGCCTGGTCATTAATCGCAGAGGGCAATTTATTTGCAAGCAATGGCAGCAGCAAAGGCTTTTCACTTTAAATTAAAACACGAAAAAAATGTTTTTTCCCTGAAAATCAGCTTGATGATTTGATTGTACTATTACCTCAATAAGTATTTTTGTTTTTCCTTAGCGTTTTTACTTTATACCAGTTAAAAACATGAAGACGTGGGAGTTTACACATGTAAAAACTGAACGCCACTATCTAGACTCGAACCTGTGCTAAGTTTGAGGTTCCAATCGCAGTAAACTTGGATGACAGCGTTAAGCATTGCGTCACTTCGCTCCCGGGTCGCCGGAATACTACCCCCCAGAAAACTACCCCCCCCCAAACAGGTTCCTACGTCATTTTGACGTCAGAGATCGGAGGGGCAGTTTTCCAGTCACGCACACTCAAGTTTCGATATAATTAGAATAAAAAAAAAACTAGAGGACTAACCTAAACTGTTTAGTCACAGTATGTTGCCGATAACAGTATAATTGTAGGAACCTGCTTGGGGGGGTAGTTTTCCGTGGGGTAGTATTCCGGCGACCCGCTTTTGCTAGGGGGGGAAGTATTCCAGTCGCGGACACGGCTCCCATATTGGTTAGTTGGCAGATTTCGTGACGTCACGTTTCACCTGGGGGGAGGGGGTATAGAGTTCCGGGGGGTAGTATTCCGCATCCCCTCGCTCCTCACGTATAAGAATTTCGCATATTGCTGTATTTATAAAAATGTATCCAGTTTATAAATTTGTATTGTTTTAGTATTTGAGGATTAGGTCTGGTATAGTGGCGGCCATCTTGGATTTTTGTTCTTTCAATGTTAAATTTAAAATCATTAATTTCGTTTATGTGTCATCATAACAATGTTTGCAAGGTCTTATTTTAACCACAATCACAATACGCACCCGTTTTGCGTTTTACATTGTTTTTAAATTCCAGTTCATTTGTTATGTCTAACATTCTTTTAGCACCGAGGTTGATTTTTACTTTCTCCCCCTATACCATAGTATATGGAGAAAGTATTGTATTCGTCAAAATTTTCGAGTTTGAGTTTTTGGTGGAAATATCCGTTTTGGGTCCCCCTGAACCTAAAAAAGTGGTTTTCGGAGTGATGTCTGTGTGTGTGTCTGTATGTGTGTCTGTGTGGATGTTATCAGACCTAGAGCCTAAACCAGTCGTCCGATTTTAATGAAATTTGGTGTGTAGGTACTAATCCACGGTATATCCAGGCGTTTTTTTCATTTTTGGGAATGTTTTATTTTTAAGGGTAATTTTCCCATTAAAACCCTTAAAATAACGGAAAAATCTATTTTTCTAAAAAACGGCTCTAACGATTTTGATTAAAATTTCATAGTTTATTAGAACCGAAAGTACTATAAATTGTAAAATTTTAATCAAAATCGTTAGAGCCATTTTTGAGAAAAGTTGGTTTTTCCGTTATTTTATGGATTTTTATGGGAAAACAACTTTAATACAAAATCACCTCTCCTACCCCACCCTACAAGTCACAGTGAATCTGTTTAGTAATTTAAATATGTTTGTGAGAAAGTATGTGCCAGTTCCTGGTACCGTTTATTTTACTTTGCATAATATAAAATGAACAATTAAAAGTGAATCGAAGCCGGATCCGCAGTTTTATAAAGAACTAGCTGACCCGTACGGCGTTGCCCGTGGTGGTTGGTATATTCAGTCTTTTTAACGTAATTGTATTCTTTTTAAGTGTTCAGTCAGTGAGTGGTATTTGGCTTTTATATATATAGATCTTAAATAATAAAAGCACTATTGTCATAATAATAAATGATCTGAAATTATGATTTTAGTAACTTTGATCCCCCCAAACCCCCCTAAAATTTCGAAATTTTTCATACCCTTTCTTAGTGAGCACCTATGGCGCTATGGCCCTAGAGGAAGCTACATACCAAATTTCATTCCAATCCGTTCGGTAGTTTTGAAAAAATCGTGATTTAATAACTTTGATCCCCAAACCCCCCTAAAATTTCGAAATTTATCATACCCTTTCTTAGTGAGCACCTATGGCCCTAGAGGAAGCTACATACCAAATTTCATTCCAATCCGTTCGGTAGTTTTGAAGAAGTCGTTTTTTAATAACTTTGATCCCCCAAACCCCCTCTAAAATTTCAAATTTTTTCAAACCCTTTCTTAGTAAGCACCTATGGCCCTAGAGGAAGCTACATACCAAATTGCATTCGAATCCGTTCGGTATTTTTGAAGAAATCGTTTTTTAATAACTTTGATCCCCCCCAAACTCCCCCTAAAATTTCGAAATTTTTCAAACCCTTTCTTAGTGAGCACCTATGGCCCTAGAGGAAGCTACATACCAAATTTCATTCCAATCCGTTCGGTAGTTTTGAGGAAGTCATTTTTTAATAACTTTGATCCCCCCAAACCCCCCCTAAAATTTCGAAATTTTTCAAACCCTTTCTTATTGAGCACTTATGGTCCTAGAGGAAGCTACATACCAAATTTCATTCCAATCCGTTCGGTAGTTTTTGAGAAATGGTGATGAGTGAGTCAGTGAGTCAGTGGGTTTTGGCTTTTATATATATAGATGTAAATTTGTCTCAACACGCGATTACAAAAGATAGATTTATAAAATGGTTTTAAATAAAGCAATGTCAAAGCGCTCAACTGCAAGAAACTCCACTGTTTGTATATATAATCGCTAGGGTGAAGCGCTGGAGTCGCCGCGCCGGTTGTATTCTCTTTTGCAATACCAGAACTAAATAGTCCCTTACAACCCTCTTAAATATAACTTGTCTTTCATGGAATTTTGAGTACAATCTCTTGTAATTTACAAGAAATCGTTCACGAGCATTTAAATTATAATTTTTAGATAAATAAAAAAATAATAAATTATAAATCTATATTAAAGATGTTTGCTTATAAACAAGTAGTTCATCCAATGAATGCTCAAAAGGGTGGCGTAGAGGGAAATGGAAGGAACACAATTTTTGATTTTGGGACATTGTTTGGAATAGTTAGGAGATAAACATAACTAAATGGGTCCGGCTCTAGTAAAACAGAAAGCAACCTGCGACTCCCTATAGCGGCGGTAGGTTACGCGGACATTGCTCATCCTAAATCCATTTAAAACCCGCAATTATTCAAATAGCGTTTTTTTTTTAAATACCAAACTCTTGGGGACAAAATTCTTCATACGCATGTCTTGGTAATTTTTCGCTATAATTAATAGTTACAACGTAAAGAATATTTAAAATCACCCTATAGCGGCAATAGGTTACGCGGACATTGCTCATCCTAAATCCATTTAAAACCCGCAATTGTCCAAATAGCGTTTTAAAAAAATACCAAAATCTTGGGGACGAAATTCTTCATGCGAATGGCTTGGTAGTTTTTCGCTGTAATTAATAGTGACAACATAAAAAAATATTAAAAATCAATATCAATTGTTAATAAATATTAAACAAAATATTTTTCTTAATTTTTAAAAAGCCATTTGCACGCATATTGACCATAGCTTTAAAATGACATATCTTTTATAACTTTCCGATCAAAAATAAAGGAAAAATTTGGATTTTAATTTAACATTGGTCTTATGGAGTGTCAGCCAACATGGCCGACAGCTAGAGCCGACCCATATTATAACTCCTGTTAAATGTCCCCACTCCTAGCAGGTGAGCGGGGTGCAGGGGAGCCCGTAGAAGGTCCCCTTTTTCCGGGTTTTCACTTATATCTCGAAAAGTATGCTTGTTAGCGATAACACCATTCTGTACAAAATTAAAGCTCACAAAATGTGCTACAAGATTGAATGTAATCATTTTTCGCTATCTCCACGCTCAAAATTCGCTTATTTTTTTTTAAAGAAATTTTTTCTCGCGTGTTTTGCCTTATCTGGCTAACTAACTTTTCAGCCTTTAGTCCTACGAAAAAGTTATAAAAAGGAAGTTTTAGAACGTTAAATTTCCTTCAAGAATGTATGATGTTTTTACGATATTATCCTATTAATGAGGTAGAAAGATCTGTTAGGCTGGGTTGCATCAACCGGGATCAAATACCTAGATCAGTAAATCCTGGATCAATTATTTGATCCAGGTATGGTGCAATAGAAACAACCGATCAAAGTAGTAGATCCTGGATCAAATACAACTTTGATCCTAGATCGAAACTGATCCTGGTTGGTGCAACTCAGCCTTAGAGTAGTAGCTGGAAGAAAACAGTAAAACATCGGGGCGAATTTTGTTATCTACTAATACGTTGGAGTTTTCTGCATATTTAAACGTCGTTTGCACATGGCGGAAATAAAAAATAAGACCGGTATTAGTAAAAACTTAAGTGCGCACAAACGATGTTCTATTCGAGCTCGATCGCCTTACCAATGCAATAACATAGACCGGCCTTCTCAAGATTTACTCCGCTCTCCGAATCCGATGCATAAAGGGAATACTGATCAGGTTCACCTCCAATTTGATAAATAATAGTCTGATGTTCTAAAACAACGTAAAATTCACCACATAAACGTTAATCTAAATGTAGTGCAGCTAATGTCTTTTTCAATGATGTGTAGATCACACATTTATGTATTAGGCCAGTCGGTAGAGGTAATTTTAGACCAAAAGTTCCAGTAATTTACAATGCGGCTGATTTTTTTTTTATAAGTACTTTCAAGTATGTAAATTAATATAAAAAAAGTTTACCAGTCTATCGATTTCCCAAAGTCGAAAAAAATCGATTATAACTTTTTTTTCGATTATCCTTCATATTTTGAGCTGGGATGAAGATAGAGAAAAATTAAAAATACCACCGTGTAGGGGAGGTATTTTTCAACAAAAAAGGTCATATGTATTTATTTCGTCCGAGCAATGGTTTGTCTGGAAAAAATTCGATAATGCAGGTATGTATTTTGCAGCAGGGGAAATCACTAAAAGGGGACATCTTATTCATATATGAAGCGTTGGCTCATTCTAAATTGGCCGAATTTTAATATATCGAATTGAAACTTGACATAGGAGTTAAAATATATATTTTAAACATTTATGCTGAGTCTCAGCTTGTTATCTTGAAAATTACCCGATCTAGGAGTCGATTTCGATTATCGATTTTACTAGATCACACATTTATGTATGGCCAATAACAAATGGTTTTTGGAACCTTTTCAGAACAATTCATCGATTACTAAGAACGATTATTAAAATCGTGTTTTCAAAACATGCCGCAGACACTGCCCTCACTTTATACGAAAGGACGGGATCGACTTTCGACTTCCGGTGGCGGCCAGCAGCTACGATCACTTGTAATTATCTCCAGGACATCGGCTTTAGAACCAGTTGACGCGGTTACAACATCGGCCTAGGCGGTGCGGCGTGGGAAAACTTAACTCCTGTATGCGAGTATCCAGTGTTAGTGAAAGTTAATTGAATCGGGGCGTAATGGCCTTGCCCTTTGTTTGGGTATCGAGCGGGTCCTATCGCGTTATTAATCTTATTACCGACTTGTTGACGTTTTGACCGAGTTCGAGGACTGCGTCCGAGCGATTCTTTGTCCCGTAAGCAGGGCTGGATTTACCACTAGACCCTGGCCAAGGAACGCAATTAAAAAAATAAATTAAATGTTTATGATGAGTTGAGAAAAGTCTTCATTTAATTTCTGTATACAGATTAGTATAGTTTTGCAATGAGTTACAGTAGGCGTGGACAGTTTCTCGGGTATATCGAAAGTTGCTGGTCGGTCGTGTCGTACGCTTGGCTATCAGTGTGTCTCTACTGGCAGTGGCCACTGAATAGTTCGTGCCGGGGGCGTAAGCGCAATGTTGCATGTTTATAGCAGTCATCCCAGCAGTGCCAAGAATGAACCATAAACCAAAACCTAGTAGCGCAGAGTTAAAAAAGATTTAAAAAATTAAAATTTTGTAATTTTTTCACGCATTTCTGAATGTGGAATTATAAACACAAACAACATTTGAAGATTTGCCAATCGTTTCTTCTTTTACTTCACGAGGAAGCTTGTAAAACCGATGCGCCATAGGTTGTTTTTGAAAATCATTCAGGTTGGTGAACTGACGTAGTTTTCAGTTTAGAAGCACCTTAATGGAATGTAAATGAACAACTACGAGGTTGTGTGTGCACTATAGATTATAAATATATAATATGATTTTATTATAATATTGAGATATGGTAATATACATATTGGTACCATAAAGATTATTTTCTTGAGGAAAATTGTCGGACCGACCGCCCCCCTACATGGTACAAAGAGAGGGAGCCAATAATTCTTGGGCCTAGGAGCGTCTAAACTTTAAATCCGGCCCTGCCTGAAAGACAAGTTCATAGCTACAAATCTGTCTCTAGAAGACTGTCAAGGTTGCTGCACTGCTTAGCCGTCAATTAATCATAAAAATTCAAATCGTATCGTGTGTGTGGGGTTTGTGTGGCCTAGCGGTTACCGTTCACGTCTGTGCAGTTAGGCATTCCGGAATGGATCTTTAATAATCGGAAAGTGGGTTCAAAAGAATAGATCGAAACTAATATTAAACCCTAAAAAAAATTTGCGATAATTAATATTGTTGTCAATTAATTATCGACCAAGTTTCTCAGCCGTTAAACGCACGAAGTAGATGCAATTCAGATTCACAGATAAGATCGAACACCAAAGCCCACTGTTTTGCTAAAACAGATTACGCTGATTTTCAGACTCCGGTAAGTCACCGGTAAGGACGAGTGTAGAATATGTTTGAACTGTAGTCAAACTTGTGCAAAATGGACGTACGAAAACTTCTACCCTTGCTATCAAAGATTCTTATAACCCACAAATAAATAATATTAATTAAGGGTCGGCTCTAGTAAAACAGAAAGCAACCTGCGACTCCCTATAGCGGCGGTAGGTTACGCGGACATTGCTCATCCTAAATCCATTTAAAACCAGCAATTATGCAAATAGTTTTTAAAAAAAAAATACCAAACTCTTTCGGACAAAATTCTTCATCCGAATGGCTTGGTAATTTTTCGCTATAATTAATAGTTACGAAGTAAAAAATATTTAAAATCACCCTATAGCGGCTGTAGGTTACACGGACATTGCTCAGCCTAAATCCATTTAAAACCCGCAATTGTTCAAATAGCGTTTTTAAAAAAATACAAAAATCTTGGGGACGAAATTCTTCAGGCGAATGGCTTGGTAGTTTTTCGCTATAATTAATAGTGACAACATAAAAAAATATTAAAAATTAATGTTTTAAATTGTTAATAAATATTAAACAAAATATTTTTCTTAATTTTTAAAAAGCCATTTGCATGCATATTGACCATAGCTTTAAAATGACCTATCGTTTATAATTTTCCGATCAAAAATAAAGGAAAAATTTGGATTTTAATTTAACATTGGTCTTATGGAGTGTCAGCCAATATGGCCGACAGCTAGAGCCGACCCTTAAGGCTCACGATAAGACCCAGTCCAAAAAATCTATGAGATTTTAACGCCTGTTAAATGTGCAAGACAGTTGGTTCAAAGTTAGTCTACAGATTTAGTAATTTCCCTAGAATATGTACAAGCTAATAGGATAATCTTACGAGGTAAATTTATTATTTTACTCGCGCAGAATAATTTTGTTTTATTTGCCGTTTGTTTAATGTTTTATTGTACTTGTTACGGCGAAGTGTACACATAAGCTGCTCTCCGTTGCCGAGCATCCGCACAGTAATCCACTCGGAGTTGTTGATCTCCGGCCACGAGCCCGGAGCAGTGTCTGCAATTCGTACGGCTCCCCATCTCTTGAATTGAATCGCCGTAAGTCGGAACATACCGAGTGGGCGGGCGGCTCTCCCGTTACGGTCATTGCACTTCTGTAGTTCAACTTCTACTTGTACTCTTAGCAGAGTATGCAGTTTTGAAGACGAGTTCCATTGTATTACTGATTCTGTTTTGTATTAACTTTCAGCGACAAAGTAACAACGACTGAACTTTAATCGAGTTCCTGCTTTTATAAGCCTTGATATCTCAAAATTGTGAGCTGGCAACCGGCTTTGCACTTACATTCTATTAAGGGTCTGCTGTAGTGGCGGCCATCTTGGATTTTTATCCCATAAGAGCAATGTTAAATTTCAAACCATTTATTTCGTTTATTTTTTATCATAAAATTGTTTGCAAGGTCTCATTTTAAGCACAGTCACAATACGCATCCGTGTTGCAATTTAGTTTTTACTTTCTCCCCCTATACCATAGTATACGGAGAAAGTATTGTATTCGTCAAAATTTTCGAGTTTGAGTTTTTGGTGGAAATATCCGTTTTGGGTCCCCCAGAACCTAAAAAAGTGGTTTTCGGAGTGATGTCTGGGGGTGTGTCTGTATGTGTGTCTGTGTGGACGTTATCAGACCTAGAGCCTAAACCAGTCGACCGATTTTGATGAAATTTGGTATGGAGGTACTAATCCACGGTATCTCCAGGCGTCGTTTTCATTTTTGTGAATTTTTTATTTTTAAGTGTAATTTTCCCATAAAAACCCTTAAAATAACGGAAAAACCTACTTTTCTCAAAAACGGCTTTAACGATTTTGATTAAAATTTCATAGTTTATTAGGGACCTAAAGTACTATAAACTGTAAAATTTTAATCAAAATCGTTCGAGCCGTTTTTGAGAAAAGTTGGTTTTTCCGTTATTTTATGGATTTTTATGGGAAAACAACTTTAATACAAAATCACCTCTCCTACCCCACCCTACAAGTCACCGTGAATCTGTTTAATAATTTAAATATGTTTGTGAGAAAGTATGTGCCAGTTCCTGGTACCGTTTATTTTTAAATGCTTTTGATTTGTTATGTAATTGACATTTTGTAAGTACAAAGTTTGAATTTTTTTCCTAACACAATAAAAAATTAATAATGAAAAATAATTTGCAAGCCGGATCCGAAATTTTTAAAGAATATTCAGTTTTTTTTCAACATTCAATTACAAAAGATAGACTTATAAAATGGTTTGAAATGAGGCAATGTCAAAGCGTTCAGCTGCAAGAAATTGCACTGTTTAGATAGGGATATAGTGAGAAGCGCTTTCGTTTCCGGTTGCTTTCTCGTTTACTGCAGCAGACCGTTAAGGCTATCTTATCTGTATTTAATTGAATGTTGCCGGTTGAAGTTTCCAAGTTTCACGATTGCAGTTTACCAAAAAACCTTCTGGTGAGGTTTTGATATACGTAATTTGTTAAATATGAAAATAATTCACCGCGGACGTGAGTTGAGCGGGGATGCGGAATACTACCCTCCGGAAAACTACCCCCCCCCCCCCCC
>JAGFPH010002451.1:40315-57655 GCA_018207615.1 Philaenus spumarius | reverse complement strand
CCCCCCAAGCAGGTTCCTACAATTATACTGTTATCGGCAACATACTGTGACTAAACAGTTTAGGTTAGTCCTCTAGTATTTTTTTTATTCTAATTATATCGAAACTTGAGTGTGCGTGACTGGAAAACTGCCCCCCCCCCCGATCTCTGACGTCAAAATGACGTAGGAACCTGCTTATGGGGGGGTAGTTTTCCGGGGGGTAGTATTCCGGCGACCCAGTTGAGCGAATTTCCAAAATTAAGTTTATACATTTTAGGGTTCCAACCAACTATTTGGGGAATTGGTCTACTATCGGCGGCTCTGAACCTGACTGTGTGTACGAAATATATTTAGTAGAATTTGTTATCACCTAAGCCTCCTGCTTCGACTCACGCGCTCCTTCGTTCCACTCGCAGCGGAAAAACTCACTTTGCACTTCGACTTTGCGGCCTATGAGCTTCGCTTCGCTCGCACCGTACAAACTCGTTCGTCGGCCTTGGATAACGTGGTTTAGAACCGGGTACTTTTATGGTATTTTACGTTTTGATCGGTTTTAGGGGAACCAATTGAGCTATAAGGTCGTGTAAAAAAACAAAATGTGCAGGATACTATCCTACATTTAAATATTTAGATGCAACACTAAAAAAGATTCATTCTCGTACAAACAGTTTAAAAAATAGTTACTTCCGGTCAAAAAACGTACTTTCGGTTGTTGGGTTATTTTGACTAACAAACTCGTCCGAGCGACGTAGACAACCAACGTGTGTACCAAATTTGGACAAAATTGGACTTAAAATGCGGCCGCTAGAGTGCAAACACACACACACACACACACACACATATATCTAACTAGCTGACCCGTACGGCGTTGCCCGTGGGGGTTGGTATTTTCAGTCTTTTTAACGTAATTGTATTCTTTTTAAGTGTTCAGTCAGTGAGTGGTATTTGGCTTTTATATATATAGATCTCAAATAATAAAAGCACTATTGTCATAATAATAAAAGATCTGAAATTATGATTTTAGTAACTTTGATCCCCCTAAGCCCCTCCTAAAATTTCGAAATTTTTCAAACCCTTTCTTAGTGAGCACCTATGGCCCTAGAGGAAGCTACATACCAAATTTAATTTCAATCCGTTCTGTAGTTTTGAAGAAATCGTGATTTAATAACTTTGATCCCCCAAACCCCCCCTAAAATTTCGAATTTTTTGAAACCCTTTCTTAGCGAGCGCCTTTGACCTTAGAGGAAGCTACATACCAAATTTCATTCCAATCTGTTCGGTAATTTTGGAGAAATCGTGATTTAGTAATTTTTACCCCCCAAGCCCCCCTAAAATTTCCAATTTTTTAAAACCCTTTTTTATTAAACACTTATGGCCCTAGAGGAAGCTATATACCAAATTTCATTTCTATCCGTTCGGTAGTTTTGAAGAAATCGTGATTTAATAACTTTGATCCCCCAAAACCCCCTAAAATTTCGAATTTTTTCAAACCCTTTCTTAGTGAGCACCTAAGGCCCTAGAGGAAGCGACCTACCAAATTTCATTTCAACCCGTTCGGTAGTTTTTGAGAAATCGTGATGAGTGAGTCAGTGGGTTTTCGCTTTTATATATATAGATTTCTAATGACGCCCAAAACGTGTTCTGGGGACCATGGTCAGTGCTCATTTACCACTCCCGACATGGTCATTGCAATAGCTCATTTTTCCTATGGAAATTCGCTAATAAGGAAGACAAACAAAGATTATACAACGTCGCTGTTTTTAACACTTAGGACTGTAGCGAATAACGTTCAATTATGTGTCACGTGACATGTATGACAGACTAATAAAGATAAGTAGTATTAGCGCTGCGCAACACATCATAGGCCAACCGCTAGCAACTAGATTCAACAACAAACTGCATGCGCGCGCCACGACTTCTTCCGTTTTATGTGACGTATTCCGAGTTAACACTACACAAATAACATTTTCATCACACTGTACCGAAATTAATAATTTTCAATTACATACAGCTGCGAAATTGAAAGTGATATTTTCCCGGTCTAGTCCGGAAAAGACAGCTGGAGATTTTCCTCTTACTGCTATGTAGTTATGCACCAGTTGCGCTAGTAGCATGTTGCTTCTATCAGTAATAGTTGTGTATTTGAAATCAGCTGTTCTTATTAATTTAACCAACAGTATAAACGCAATTACAATGCAAAAACTAGTTGTCATTATTTTGTGACCAATATTACTGAGCAATATCAATGATATCAATGTAGATATCAATACATACTGAAATGTAGTCATTTTCAATACTGATGAAATACAAGAAAACAGCTGAAAGTAATGCAATAGAAACTCAACAGTCACAAACATTTCAGATCCTACAGAATAAATTACCCAACAAAGGAATAAACATAAGCAACAATGAAAACTGCAATCTATATATATAAAATCCAAATACCAGTCACTGACTCACTCATCACGAAATCTCAAAAACTACCGAACGGATTGGAATGAAATTTGGTATGTAACTTCCTCTAGGGCCGTGGGTGCTCGCTAAGGAAGTTTTTCAAAAAATTCTAAATTTTAAGAGGGGTTTTGGGGGGGGGGTCAAAGTTACTAAAAAAACCCACCAAACGGATTAGAATGAAATTTGGTATGTAGCTTCCTCTAGGACCCTAGTTGCTCGCTAAGAAAGGTTTTCCAACAAAAATTCTTAATTTTAGGGGGTTTGGAGGGGGGGCGAAGTTACTAAACATGCCCATAAGAAATACGTAGTGTAATATATTTTGTTGCTTTTTGTTAATATACGCTTAACTTTGATTTGTCTATCCGTCAAAGCCGGGTCGAGCCAGCTAGTATTCATATAAACAAAGTTTATAAGTTTATTAAGTAAATTATTGTCAATACATAAATTAAGTTTGAAATGTATAGCAATTACAACCTTTATTGTTCGTAAATGTTTGATTAAAAAGTTATGCTTTTTTATGGTAATTACTTTATGTTGATAAATTACACTTTTATTATTATTATTATTTTTAGTGTGATGAAAAGTATCGTTCGTAACTCATTCATCCCCTCACACGGAAAAAACGAAAGCGTACCGGAAAATACCACTTTCTGTAAAAGTGATGAAATATACTACTATGACATATAAGAATTGAAACATGGATGTTATTTGGTAAAGTAGGCTGCAAGTACATTTTTAAAACTTTTTCATTTTATGCCTTCTCAGCCGGAACTTTGTCATTGATTGATTTCGATTCCGGAATATAAGATATTTTTGATTTCGCTAAATCGTTTCTCCACTTGGTAAATTTGAGGTTATGGGTCAACTCTCGACTAACGAAATATTAAAGACTAATTAGCTGGATCTATGTATGGATTGTAGGGGAGTCCTGTCCTGTATGTTACATCGTAGCAGTGGTAGCTATAGCGACACCTTTTAAATATTTGAATTATTTACTACTTCACGGACTCGGCTCGATACGCTTATTTTCTCGTTTTTACCTTCAACATTATTTTATTCAGATTTCATAGATGTTTCGCATGTTATGGTTTAGCTTTTAAAGTACAACATAGTCTATGTTAAATTCAAAACGGCGAAGTTGGCAACCAATTTCAATGTTAAAATAACCTAACCATACCTTCACTTTTAAGCACATTTTTGTGTTACTTTCGTTAAAACGAAAGGCGTATAATTTTCTTAAAGTAAAATAGATTGTGGGTGTTGATTGTAAGGTTTTTTGCAAGTGAGTAAAAAATTAATAAAGGTTACTGTTTATATCATACGTTTATGAAAACAATAAAACGGTTTTTGAAAAAGTATTCAGCAATCAACACCCGCATATGACAGCACTTAAAAGTGAAACCAAATTTTTAAAGTTATCCCATGAACTAACGGAAAAAATTACTTATTCTGTAGCATTGCTCTTGTGGGAATCAGATTCAATATGGCGGACAGGGTATCCTCCCCTTAAGTTCAAGTTGTACAACATATACTTTTTCGTTTTAGAAATTAGAGTTTGCACATCAATCACATTTTTTCTTCCAGCTACTACTTTAAAAGGTCTTTTCTGCCTCAATAATAGGGTAGAAAGAACATCATATTATACGGGGGCGGAAAGTTTCCATACAAAACGCAATGAGTTTACGTTGTCGCCCTTTAGTGGAAAGTGTACTCAATGCTTTTTTATATGGGCACTTTTCCGCCCGCTAAATTATTTGTTAGTAAAACAATTGCTGAAACAACAATGCATCAATGAACGTCTGTGTGAGTGTGTATTCTTGGCATAACCTCTATTGTTTTTTTTTCCTTTTTTAATATGAATGTCCATGTTTTAATAAAGTTTCTTTCATAGTAAAAGGCTTGCAAATTATATTCTAAAACTATAGCTGGAGAAAAAATATGTGCTTCATCCGGGAAGAAAGTATCTTAGTCGTCCTCAAGAAAATTACCTCCCTCCTGCGCTCGAGATAACATTTCCTTTCGGAGTTACAAAATGGTGCTTTCTTCCATTAAGACAAAAACAACTATAACCGCTCGAATTTCGCCTTTTTTACGGGCTTGGTAAACAGCAATCATTACAATTCTAGAGACAAGTGATTAAAAATTGTTTATTCATATTCTGTTAACCAACAACATTAATAAAATCAACAATACCTGTCTGATAAGTTTAAGCACTTTATCACCGGTTCGTAATGACGTAGAACTTCTTGCTTTATCCCACTTTAAAATCACTTGAAGTGGATTCCAACTAACCGGACCGGATTACCTGTTTGAATGCTTACGTTTACAATTGAATTGAGTTATAAGAGGGCTTTAATATACAGTATTAAAGTTTAACAATAGTCATTGTATATGTTGTGAGAGGCTTAAAGCAAAATTAATACGAGTATTTACAAGTGTCATCAATATTTTCAAATATCCAAAATCTAATTTAATAATATGTACCGTCTATATATAGGGTGATTTTTTGTAATTTACCTACCTCTATTATTAAAAAAAAAAAAATGTAAAGAGTAATACAAATTCTGATCTTGGGAGAGATATACGGGGTCGGGGGGGGGGGCTAAAATGTACGTAATCGCATGTTTCTTAACCCTCAAAGTGGCAGACCACTCAGTTTGAATGGTCTCAGCGTTGCCAGGATGGCAGAGTACTCAATTAGTATCAGACAACTCAACCTGTTTTGAATATTTTACCCACTAAAAAATCACCCAATCTCAATAAAACAGGTATGAAAGGAAATGTTTCAAACCTTAATTTTTTTATTCACAAATAGGTGCTAAAACATAATATGTAATCGTCGTTTTAAAATTTTAGTTGTCTAAATCAGATGAATAGGCTCGAGAACGCACAAGAAAATGACTCAAATTCACCACTTTTGAAGTCAAATATCTTTTAACGGACTTGTTTTGAGACGACAATAATGACAGCAATGGATTCCTCTTGATTTTAGTGTTCCACCACTGCCTTCAAATCATGCATCACGCTTATAGTTTCTTAGACATTTTCAACCGATGAGAAAGCTTATTTTGCAATCGATATAGGTAAGGTTATATAAAATTTTCAAGTTTACAGTTCAATTATGATTTATTCTGTACAATTTGTTGTAGTAAAATTTCATTATAAAGCATATATTTCAGGGTAAAGCATATATTTTTGGTCAATTTTTCAAAATTTACAACATTTTTTAAGATGGAGGAGTAAAAATAAAATTTACGAAATCGATTTGGAAGCAATTGTTTAGGTCAAGCGATTTGAAATAAACATTTTTTGTCTCTTGAAATTTTTTCTAAAAACTCTTCCTTTTCGACATATTAGCAACTTTATGTCGATTTATTTCAACACTTTTAGGGCCGCTATTTTGTTTGGGTGGTCCGATTTTTATTTTCTTTACGTCATTTTCTTAGTCTTAAATAGACCTTTAAAATGAGGTATCACATGACCATACTTCCCATTTAAAAATATTGAGTCGCCCCCAAATATTCCGATTTTGAGTTGGGGGATACGTTGCCCTATGCATGGGAGAGTGTGCTTTTATGACCTATCCAACCCCCGGGTTTGGATTTTCTATCAATGCTCGGTGGAGAGTTAAGGGGGTGTCTCCAGACTTTTAACTAACCCTGTATAATATTATGTTTACACACTTCTATTTAGAACAAAATTACAAAACCTGTCTATTTTGAAAAAAATTACAAATTTTTTTACTATTTTGTATACAGAGTGTTCCTATAGTCCCTTTAACCCCTTTTATTATTTTTGTAATTGAAAATAAGTGCATATCTTATGCACGTATTCCTTATTGTTAATACTTGTGTTGCATAACAGGAATTTTTTTGACATATCTGAACCTTTATGATTTTGGGAGCCTCGAGGGGGGTAGGGGCTTAAAAATTTCAAATATAAAGGTAGGTCGTGTAATACATCATTGAAAAGCTTATTAAAAGAGAAACAGATTGGCGGAAACTACAGCTTAGTATACAAAGTAATGGACAATCAAAGTTCTGGAAAATGATATTGTGATCATAACATCAAAGCAGATTATTAATTTGTTAATGTATTGGAATAAGTAGGTTGTATGTTATTTTCCAGAACTTCGATTGTCCATTACTTTGAAATTAAAAGTTCTAGTTTGCGCCATTGTGTTTCTCTTTTAATAAGCTTTTCAATGGTGTATTACATGACCTACCTTTATATTTGACTTCCCATAAGCCCCCCCCCCCCCCAGTCATAGAGGGTCAGATATGTCCAAAACATTCCTGTTACAAGATATATACAAAGTTTTGTTAATTTATTTTGAGTAACAAAATTAATGAGGGAGGTTATAGGGACTTTTGAACACTCTGTGTAGGCTTCAAGTTGGATGTTTTGCTTCTGTTACTGAACATGTTTTGCTTCCTGAGCTAATAACTTATAATAAAATAACTTAATAAAATTGTGCATAAAATAATTTTTATTTGCATATATGAATTCGTTGTACTCTTTTCTACAAAAAAAGCTATTTAACACTTTTGGATTGGGATATAGGTACTATATTTGGCAAATTAAAAAAATGCACCACATTGGCATTCTAGTAATTTTGCATTGCCAGTTGTAAGGAACCAACCGAGGCATAACTACAGGAACAGTTATGACAATTCTTAGATAGAAATAACAAAAGTGAATCTGTTTTGAGTTTAGCAAAGTTTCCTTGAGGAGAAAAGGTTCAAAGTGACAGATTTAGTGGCAGGACTTACAGACAGAAGATAATTCTTGTAACTCATGCACCAATTTGAATAATCCAGAAGATATCTCTTGTCGGACCTATGAAACCTACGATTTAAATTACCCAACGAGAAGACAGTTACCGGATCTTGAAGGTGCGGAACAGCGATTGGTTATTCATACGGGATATGACGTAACCGAACCTACATAGCCTAGCCCTAGACTGTAGAGAGTGAATGAGGTTACAGCCACTGCTTGGATAATATCTTGTCCTCACAATGTTAGATTTTATAATAAAGTGCGATAAGTCTCGACTCACTTTCTCTCTGAGTGTGGGAGTTACATGCAGTGCATTATCGAAACAGAGGTCGGCGTCGGAACTCTCGACTTTGATGCAGCACATTTTACTTTGTGTGTTTTCCACAGACTCGCTCAGATTTGGCGCATTGCTAGAAATTAATCTGTACAGGGTGTCCCGTAACTACCTGGAACCACTTTGTAGAATTGTTCATTGCGTAAAAATAAGATAAAAATGTGACAATAAAAATAGGTTAGAAACCCTTCCGTTTTCCATTTATACCCCCCATTTTGTTTTTTTACAATACAACCTTATATCTTTGGAAGTAGATATAGTATCGAGTTCAATTATAAATAAATTTGGTTCAAATATTTTTTATGTAATCTTTTACCAAGGACCAAAAATCAGAATAGTGAAGTGTATATTTCCAAAATGGCAGACGTTAAAATTTTTAGAGAAATTTAACATTTAACATTTTGACTATACTATAAAAAACCGAGCCTTAAACAAAACCAAACGTAGATTATACTTTGGGGTTATGTTTAAAACTTCAATCTATACATAATACATAAAATTGAAGCGCTGCCTGTGATTTCAAAATATAAGCTTTTTTCTAAGCTCATATGGTTATTCACCCATTACCTAAACACACATTTACAAATTTTGTGCCTGTCAGTTTGTTTGGCCGGGCTAATTTCCGGAATGGCTGAACCGATTTTGACGAAACTTTCATTAACAATTAGAGGACACTTTTCAGAGAATATTTTAGGCTATTTTTTATTCCGAAAATATTTAAAACTCATGTTAAAAAATTTAAACAATTTAAAAATTATAGACAAAATTAGTTATTTTGTGGACAAATGATGCGTGTATATTTCGATATAATATGTCTTTCATTAAGTACAGGTCACAGCTACCACCACCAACAAGTTAAATACAAGTGCCTCTGTCCTAATCAATCATCATTTCCGTAAACATTACTATTACAAAATTTTAAAACGTAAAAATTACGAACAAAATTACGGATTTTGTTGTTTGCATCACCATATGTCACCGCAGCGAAGAGAGCAATGGCAGAGCCCCTAGTCAATAATAAAATGTCTTGCGAAGTTGATTTTTAAATATGAGTTTTAGAATTAATGCCAGCTAGGGCTCTATAACAAGGGCTATACCATTTTCATCATTTTCGGTGACCCAGTATCGATCGCCTATGACGTCACTATGCTGACACGCACCAGCTGGTAATATTGCAGTTATGTGCGCGCTTTCGTTAACTCACTGTTGTAACTCGATGGAAAGGCTTCAGTAAAATAAAATTTATATATTCTTAATCTGCATAAAGTACGGATTCTAACAGTATAAAAAACTTTTATTTTAACAGGTATTTCGAATTTTAATAATTGAAAATATCTGAGAATTATCACTGACTGACATGGAAAAGTTACTAAGCGAGGAAATTTTTTATTTTTGGGTTATAAACAAACTTCCAGCAGGAAAGTTGTAGCCAATGAATTGATCTAAACTATCCAATTCACCGATTTGTGATAAAATGATTACATCATTATATAATCGATTTTTAAATGAGCGCGAGGAGGTGCCGCGCCGTGACACCCGGTGTACTGTTGTTTGATACGGGAATAGCGTATATGTACATATTATTGTTATTTTAAGGTAATATAGTAAATCACTTGTCCCCAGGTAATTATGCCAGCTAGAAAAAAAGCAAGCATTTTATTTTAACATAAACTAATTATAATTTATAAGTATATATTTGATATTATTGAAGTGGACACAAAAAGTTAAGTTGGAGGTTAACATTTAAAAAATAATATCATTATCATATCTTATCATATTATATAATATCAAAAATAATATCATAAAAAATAATATCCAGTATCAAACAACTGTAAAGTTAAAACCTGGCTTCAGTCAAAGAAACATTTAAGTACTCCGCAAATTAGACAACAATGAACAAATTAAATAAAAGACAGCTTAATTCTTTGTTATAAAGTAATTCTTTTAATTAAATATGAAACTAATTTTTTTACGTAATTACGATTTTGTTTTTCCATCATTGATCTCTAATTTCATTTCTTTGAATGTACGTAATAATGATATTATTTTTTAAACGTTAACCTCCAACTTTGTGTCCAACTTTGTGTCCACTTCAATAATATACAATTTTAATTATAAATTATAATTAGTTTATGTTAAAATAAAATGCCTACTTTTTTTCTAGCTGGCATAATTACCTGGGGACAAGTGATTTACTATATTACCTTAAAATAACAATACAGCATCTACATAAACGTTATTCCCGAATCAAACAACTGTACTTCGGGAGTGGCAGCGCCGCACCTCCTCGCGCTCATTTAAAAGGCGATTTCATAATGATGTAATCATTTTATCACAAATCGGTGAATTGGATAGTTTAGATCAATTCATTGGCTACAACTTTCCCGCTGGAAGTTTGTTTATAACCCAAAAATAAAAAATTTCCTCGCTTAGTAACTTTTCCATGTCAGTCAGTGATAATTCTCAGATATTTTCAATTATTAAAATTCGAAATACCTGTTAAAATAAAAGTTTTTTATACTGCTAGAATCCGTACTTTATGTAGATTAAGAATATGTAAGTTTTATTTTACTGAAGCTTTTCCGTCGAGTTACAACAGCGAGTAAACGACTGCGTGCACATAACTGAAATACTACCAGCTAGTGCGTGTCAGCATGGTGACGTCAGAGTGAAACTGGCGTCACAGTGCCGAGATCAAAGAAACGGTTTAGCCCTTGTTATAAAGCCCTGATACTACGTTATAAGATTTTCTTTGAGGTTATAAAATTAATATAAATACAACCTTTTACCATCAATAAATTCATTTAAATAAATTTAAATAAGAAATAGGCTACCCATTCGTTTAACTTTGGAAACATTCGTTCATCTTCGCTTAACATAGAAACATATTCCATTGTTAAATTCTTCATTATAATACTAATAACTTCTAAATCATTTGATACATCAATATGAAATAAAAAGCAATTAAAAGGTAGAATCTTTATATTTTTTAAATATGTAACTAGTTAACCCAGCAATGCTTCGCTATTTAATTTAAAGGCTAGTTATTCCATTTAATATATTGACTTAAGTAATCGAATTGCAAAATGGTTTTTATGCCACTTAAAAATATAGCCTACTTCACAAAATTATATTTATAGTTTGTAAACCTTTATAGATAATACAGTAAACCTTTTGTTTGTTTTTACCTAATCTAAAAAAACTGATAGTTGCGAAGAATTGTAAGAAATCTGATTCTAAATTAGCCAAATTGATTGCAAATAAACGTGTTTTGGTTCATTGCAGGCCTAACCTAAAATTATGTTCAGTTTTTTATCCAAATCAGCTGTTTTATATAATATGTAACAACCAATGTTTGAATTGAATTAAAATATAGTAAGCATTTTTAGTTGATTTTTGTTTTTGTTTGCTTTAAGTTTTTAATCTAACCTAAAAAAGCTGTTTGTTTTGAATATTAATAAACTGATTATAAATGCTAAGTAAAGTAGCTATGGTAATGAATGTAAATAAACATGTGTTACTAAGCATTTCATAGAACAGCTGTTTCGTGAGGTATGGTTTTGAGTTCATGAAAAAAAAGGATGTTCAGTTTTTCCGAATTTGAAAATTTCCCGGGAAACTTTTCAAAATTTTCTTTTTATAAAAACCTAATTCGGACTATTAGGAACATTTTAAAACAAAAAATAGCCAAATTGGTCGAGCCGTTCTCAAGTGATACGCTTACCAACGAACGGCATTTCATTTTTATTATATGGATAATGCATATTAAAAAAAGCAAAAAATACCGTACGTAAACAGTTGGTTGAAACCTAAAACATATAAACTTAATTTTGGAAATTCGATCAACTCACGTCAGCGGTTCAGCTGCGTGTTCGAGTTGATTAAACTTATGCAACTTTCTAAATATTGCATCTGAAATTTTGCTTAACATTTTATATTAATAATCTTCACAGTTCACAAAATATTGTTATGAGGGGTGCGTCAACTGACCGATCGTAGCATGGGAGTTGATGTTTTTTAGTTGGCTATTATCGCTGAGACTGTCGTAAGGAAAACATGGCTTATGGGCGCTCTGTACTGCACGGTGAACATGTAATCGGGTGTAGTGAAAGAACGTCACTTGAAGAATTTTAATGAAATTAGCCAAGAGGAAAATGTGTTTTAGATTAAAATTCTAGTAAAATGTTGGAGCGTTATTTCAACGAC
This sequence comes from Philaenus spumarius, assembly GCA_018207615.1. Classification (NCBI taxonomy): domain Eukaryota; kingdom Metazoa; phylum Arthropoda; class Insecta; order Hemiptera; family Aphrophoridae; genus Philaenus; species Philaenus spumarius. Next base: position 45,903 of record JAGFPH010002451.1, on the reverse strand, counting down.
AGAAGATAATTTGTATTTTATCTTCAAGAAACAATACGTAGAGAAGTTGGGACATACAGATATCGGACCAATATCAACTCGTAGGTCTTCTGACTTCTGATTTGTCCCCAACTTTAGAAAACAGTTATCACCATCTGTTTCATTCAATTGGTATTTCCGATAATTCTTTTCTTTATCATCCTACATCTTTCCAGGTTTACAAAAACATCTGCGGATGGATGTTTTGAAACTTTATTATTCCGGTTATCAGGCGATAGCGTGAACAATAACCTAGAAGCTGCTACAAGTTATCGATTATAGAACGTCGTGACAACTGACAAAGAAAACAGTTACACGAACTATAGACTGCAGTCACATTTATCAACAGCTGATGGCTTGGTGAAGGGAGTTTACAACAGATGAAAGAGATCTAAACAAAATTATACAACTTGTAATCTCAACTTTCATAGGCAAAGTAGACTATTGATCAAATTAGTGTTAATTTTTAGTCAATGATTTTTGAAGTGAAAACTTCTTTAAGCGCACCGAATACTTTTTGGAGGTAAAATATACGAACTCGTGAGACGCTATGCGTTTTTGATTTCGTCGATGATTTCTACTTCTTCATTATTTTACACACGTTTTATATAAACCAGAAGCGTAACAGCTGATCGTAAAAGAAGAAGAAATCGACGATCACTGTGATTTAGGAAATAAATTAGGCAGTGATAAATTGAAAGGCTTTTAAACTCAAAATAGCGGTAGGAGTTTAATCACGTCACGCTATCGATGATATGGGCATTGTGCTCCCTTATTTTGTAAGTTGTGTTAAATTAGTGTGTAGTACTTGGTAACTCTTCTAAAATGAACATAGAGCTTTCTCAATTTTTTAAATGTCTGAATTTTCTAATTCGGTTGCTAAGATAATGAATGTAAACAAAATAATAATAACAGAAGTCGTCAAATTTACTAGTAGTTAGCGGTAAACGATAACAAAATACGGTTCGTAATCTAGGGTTAACAACACTTTTCGAACAATGTTTAATGATACAACATTGCATATACAACGTGTGAGAAAAACGGCCTTGAGTTATGTACATATGCTACTATGCATCGTTCTGTTTAAAAAGGACTGCAAATATTTTATACAGAACTCGTCCGTCCCATAGCAATATATTTTCAATATATATCTGCATATTTTACTGGTCAGAAATATATTTAATACAGTATGATTCACAATAGAAAGTAAGCAAGCTCTGTCGCAATTTATCCTTGAAAATGCATTGAAAGTCAGACAAGGCATACAGTCAGACCAAGCAACCGGATTGGACACTAAATGTCACGGCTGCAACTGTTAGAACAAAATCAGTTTAAGTTAATTTTAGTTCATAAGCACTAAAGGTTTTTAATGCAGGCCAATTTGTTTGGAGCTTGCCACGTAATGCTGCTGACTTTCTATTGTTTAAATACGTCATTTATAGATTTCAAAACTAACTCCTTTGTTAAGCTTAGTCAGTGTGTCGTAGTATTAAGATTATACAGTTACACAAATGACTGGAGATCTTACATGAGACGGTCGTATGTACTTATACACTGCGCATGTTCACCAAAAAATACTATCCTTTCTAAAAACATTAATATGAAATACTTAGGCCCTATATTATTTTGAACAAAGTCGTCGTTTCTTCTTGTTTGGTGTGCTGTATAGCGTGCTTTTTTAACGAAGTAGATGCTTTTCCCTTGAGTTTTTACTTCATGCCAGTGCAATAACTAGCGTAAACGGCTGGGTTCGAACTGATGTCAAACTCCAGCGAATGACATGCCGCCGAACCAGAGCTCCCAGAAAGCGTACAGTTGTTGCACGATGCCATGGATCATGAATAATAAAATAGAACATGCATGCATACGGCGGTTGTGTGGCGAAAAAAAGGTTGTCGGAAAAATATTGCGTGATCGCGCCGCTAGGTAGCGCTAGGGAGAAATCGTTCAAAGCATTGGTGTTACACACCGCTTCCGTCGTTTCCCCCATAGATCGCGCCACTGTCGTCGAATTTCCAGTGGATTGAAATAGTGCATTGGATCGGAGTTCTATTAGGTTATCAAAATAAAATGACGATACACAACTGCAAAGGTAGGCGTTTCGAAAAGAGTCGTTCAAATTGAACGATTTAGCCGAAGAATCGTAACTCGCTTTAGAAATGAATAAATGTTAATGATTTATTTGAATCGTGTTCGCTGTGGTTAATTCTTTCAATATCCCGCCCTCATCTTAGACTCGGTTAAGCCATGTCCACATTCGGGTCTTCAACTAAGTGATTCTTTTTGAAGTGAAACTTCTTTACGCTTGGTAGGGCAAATTGATCAGAATCAGACGGAAAATGAAACACTTCCCCATCTAGGACTTCAACCGCCAGTTGAATGGAAATAGTAGGAGAATCGTTTGACACGCACGTGCAGCGCGAGATGAAAGGAAAATAATAATGTCTACTCTCTCCGTCGTGTACGTCACAGACAGTCTAGCGCCGCGTGTACTGTGTTAATACGTAGCATAGGGAACCAGTAAACGGTTGCGTATTACGCAGTACATTAACTGAACACGTTTTAATTTTTATTGAAGTGTTAAAGCTAATGAACGAAACCAGCTGTTATATGTTTGATTCGTTGTTTATTGTTTTAAATTTTGCTGTTTACTTCGTTCTTTAAAAATAACTACTTAGGCCTGCAAACAGCAATATCTAACTGAGTCTATGCTGCTAGAAATTTTCAAAATGGTAAATGTACAGAGCCTACAATTAAATATTTTACTCAAAAATTTTGGGAAACAATAAAAGATCATACATTTTAATAGTAGTACTTAAACTAATTATTTTAATCAAAAATTTCTAAATTCAGTAGTTTAGGCAAAACTATATTATCCTTCATTTAAAATTTAGCTAAATTTTTCATTGTCAGTAGATATTTATAAATTAACAGAATAAACAATTCTAAATTAGAGTCCGTTTCTTTAGAAATGTTTAAAAAGCCACGATGGCCGTAGTTGTTAAGGCGTGAAAGCTTTATCAATCGTCATGGCAACCATCAATGGAAAAGTTCCGGGTTCAATTCCCATTGACCCCGAATAATTTTCTAAATGGTTTCTTAAGGGTCGGCTCTAGTAAAACAGAAAGCAACCTGCGACTCCAGCGTAGCGGCGGTAGGTTACGCGGACATTGCTCATCCTAAATCCATTTAAAACCCGAAATTGTTCAAATAGCGTTTTCAAAAAAATACCAAACTCTTGGGGACAAAATTCTTCATCCGAATGGCTTGATAATTTTTCTCTATAATTAATAGTTACATCGTAAAAAAATATTTAAAGTCACCCTATAGCGGCGGTAGGTTACACAGACATTGCTCAGCCTAAATCCATTTAAAACCCGCAATTGTTAAAATAGCGTTTTCAAAAAAATACCAAACTCTTGGGAACGAAATTCTTCATGCAAATGGCTTGGTACTTTTTCGCTATAACTAATAGTGACAACATAAAAAATTATTAAAAATTAATTTTTTAAATTGTTAATAAATATTAAACAAAACGTTTTTCTTAATTTTGGAAAAGCCATTTGCATGCGTATTGGCCATAACTTTAAAATGACATATCGTTCATAATTATCCGATCAAAAATAAAGGAAAAATATGGATTTTAATTTAACATTGGTCTTATGGAGTGTCAACCAACATGGCCGACAGCTAGAGCCGACCCTTAACAGACATCATTGGCTGTGGTTCGGATTCCACGTAAAACTGTAGGTCCCGTCTTCATTAGCCTTAAAGTGCTAAACAGCAGGACAAAAAAAATGTTTTGTGTCAAAATGAATATTTAAAATTTTATATTCATTAATGCGTCTCAATACATAATAATAACTAATTTATAAGAAATACTTGCGATCACAATACTTCCTAAGGCCTTACTATATTTAAGAATAAAACCAAATATAAATACAAAAATAATTGTATTTATGAATTAATTACACAAATAATATATATATTTAGATCCTTCAGATACTAACTATTCCATGAAACGACGTCAAATAGTAAAACGTTTATAAAAGTGCATCTAACTAACCAAACAAGTGTAAGAAAACGCACACACAAAGAAAAATATATGAAACGAAAATTTACTCTCGATTATCATTTAAGATATTTTGTTTGCATAAATATAGGCTACATTATTGTATAAGCAAAGCGTGTTTAATTTACCCACAGTTCAAGGTTACTTGTTACAAAGGTATTTTAATACGGATAAAAAATACACTTTTGCCTCTAAAAAGAAAGTCAAATGTCAGAACGAAAGTGGAAGAAAGTTTTGGCTAACATTTAGAGTTCAACATACAGTTGCCAATCATAAGAAAAGAAGAGTTTCGATTACAATACGCCCAGCACATCGATTTCCAATCCTACATGAAATGCGAGGACGTGCGTTTCAAGGCTGCTACCGACAGTAACCTAGAGGGAATATTAATTTGAGACAGGAAACTGATTGGGGCGACAGAGGTTAACTTCGTCTTCAAACAAAACATCGTATTTAATTTGTCCCTATTTCCATACAGCGAGAAATTAATTGTGCACACAAGTTGGTTAGTTTCGATCAAAGGCATTTTGAGAGTTATATGAAACAACAATATTTTAAAACTTAACCGCGAAAGCATTTCTTTCTGAATATGAAAATGATCATATCGAGAGGAGATCTTACCGAGCATTTTTTGGTTGAGGTAAAATATACGAACTCTCGATATTCAAGACGCTTTCCGTTTTTGATTTCGTCGACGATTTATTCTTCTTCATTTGTTTACTCACGTGTTAATGTAAACCAGAAGTTTAATGTAAACAGCTGATTGTAAAAGAAGAAGAAATCGACAGAATAAAATAGGCAGTGGTAAATTCAAAGGTTTAAACTAAATAGCTATATCGGTTTAGTCACGACACGCTACCGATAAAATGGACATTGTGCTTCCTCATTTTGTAAATTGCAATAGTTTACTTGGTAATACTGTACCTCTGAAATGATAATTCCACTTCCTAATTTTGTAAATTTTGTTAAATTACAGTACTTGGTGGGATCTCTAAACTGGACATGGTGCTTTCTCACTTTTTTAAATGTATTCATTTCCTAACTTGGTTGCTATGGTAACGAATGTAAATGCATTAACGAAACGTGTGTTGCTTCAGTATAAGCATATCCTAAAAAATATGATCAATTTTCGGATAAAGCAATATAACCAACGATGTACATTCATGAGAATTTTCATTTCTGCCATCAAAAGCTGTCCCATGACTGCTTTAAAAATGTTTTTAATAGCCTAGTTAAATGCTGGATGTTTATATATTTAATTTCTTCTTACCATTTCAACTTTATATTAGACTAATAAAGACGGGAAAGAAAAATAAGACACGGAAATAACCAATGCCGTTAACTAGCTCATGACGTCACCACCTAGTCAACTGAGATAATATCACTGCTGTCAAAATATGTAGCCTATTTGTAAATAAAATATCAATTTCCTTCAATCAATACAATTAAAATTACACTTCCACATCACGTTTCCTTTTAAATGAATCGTAAATGGCAA
>JAGFPH010002451.1:0-40305 GCA_018207615.1 Philaenus spumarius | reverse complement strand
AATAAACACATTGTACTAATTGAATTCTTTTAAGAATAAACACATTGTACTAATTGAATTATTTTAAGAAGAAACACATTGTACTAATTGAATTATTTTAAGAAGAAACACATTATTCTAATTGAATGTTGGTAAAAATACCAGAGACTGTAAGTTAGAACTTCAGGTTATTTGTTTTTAATGCTTGCATTGTGATGTGTCCTAATGTAAACTTTAGCTTTTTAAAGAAAGTATGTATATGTATTGTGCAATTAAAATTTAGATACAGTAAAATATTGAGTAATTTTAATATAGTGTACGACTGTATTTAACCTTTTATATAATTATTGTTAAACCTTTTTTAGTTTAATATGTTTGTTTAGGTTCTCCTTTATTAATTTATCTTTATTTTATTTATTTTTCATTATTTGTATGTTCTGCCCATAATATGTTTTTATTTTTTATTGTAAATTTATTTAACTGCTCCCATAACCTTTTTTTATTATTATGTATGAGTAAATTACTATTTACTTCCGCAAACCGAGCTTGCTCTAGTACATTGTATTCCCCTATGGAAGCTATATTATGTTGAATTGTACGAGTAAAGTTTTATTTTATATTACTGATTGTTATTTTATACTTTATTGTGAAGTTATGTTCTTATTTTGTATGTATTTGTATACATATAAGGGACCAAAATAAAAGTATATAATCTACGCCTAATTAAAAAAAAATATAATTTTAAGTAGACACATTACTACAATCAACTTTTGATACTTCTGTTACATTTTTCATGATTCAGAAAACCTAACAAACAATGAAGTTGATGTGCAAAGGTACCATGTGCTCATATGGATCCACAGTATCTCAACTTATAAGTTAGGCTACTTATACTTCATAAATGTTACTGTCTAAACTTATTTCCAATTAAAACTAACTGTAAAACAATCAACATAAACTGCACTAAGGTTCTGCGGAGAAGTTTTATTACTACTGTAAGTTATTTCATTTAATGTGAGGTTAGCTGTTAGTTTGGTCGTAAAACTAACCTACTCGGTAAAAGTAATTCAATACTCACTTCAATGGATTCGATTTTGGTTTTGTTTATTGAGGTTAGAGAAATATTGCTGTTTCTTTTTTAAATTATCAAAATTTAACATGGTATCTTAGGGATGGTTTTAATTTTAAATACACGTGTCTAATTATTTTTTTCTTGAAACAAAACTCCCAAATTTGTATTATGTTAGGTCTATTCAAAATACACTATTAACAATTGTATCATATTTTAGGCAATTAGGAAATGTTTGTCTCTTGATATGTTCAATTTATATTTGTGTACAAAAAAAAATTCTTTAGGCTAGGCTATGTAGGCTACTAAATAATACTTTGTTATGGTTGTACAAAAAATAAACTAATGAGAAATACAAAAATGAATTCTCTACGCATTTTTAAAATAATGAATTTTGCTCAATCATCTCTATTGGAAAAACAATGTTTAATCTAGTGCCTACTTATGAATAACTGAATCTGAAGTTCTTTGTGCTTTATGGGTTATATAAATGCCCAAAACTTACCATATAGTACTGTCCTTTGAGATATTATAAACAATCCTCTCTTTTAATTATTAAAAAAAAAATCAAACGCGAGTTCTTTTCGATAGCATTACCCGTCACCCCGCACTACACCTGAACTTATTACACAGTCCACTCAAATCACAATCAACAATGCAACTGAGAAAAACAGCTGCCACCACCCACACAAAGGCAAACCATGCGCGCGCACCGGCCAACAAACTATGTGAGAGTCAAAGTCCTTTCCATTTTCTTCTTCTCCAGACAACCAGCTGGGTTGATCTACCGACCAATTGGGAAGCGACGAATTACGAACATAGTCGACTATTACCGAGGCAGGTTGGACAGCTAGAATGGTCCCGACGAGATGCTACAGACTATTTGATTTCGAATCCTTATTATCCAGTTTCCCACTGAATATTTAATTTTGATTTACCAAATGAATTTAAAACAACTTAATGAACTGTTTACAGATAAAATGTAAATAATTATGATGCTTGTGTTAACAGTAACTGATCTTAAAATGTTGGTTTGTCCATTGTCTTTTACTGTACTGGTCAACAGGGGGGTAACTTTGGCCCATTTTTGCATTTCTTTTAATACATTGTTTTATATTCCTCATATATACATATATAATTAACTTCCATGTACTATTTTTGTTTTAAACTTTGCGTATTTCAAAGTTTATATTGACAGGTTTTTAAAACTCAGAACTTATTTATTTCATTTTTAAGATTTTTTGAAAATTTGAGTCAATCTTGCCTTTAAATGGAGGAACATTATCCCAAATGTAAAATGTCATAATAACTAAGGCCAAATATGATTTCTGACAATGTTACCCCAATTATAATTATTTGTTCATGTAGGTAGGTAACTGTACAATGAGTTATAAATAAAATAAATTAAAATAAACATTCTACAAAAGTAGTAAACATGTATTTTGAAAATGTTACTCGTAATGTTATCACAAGAACTAAGTCGATAGCTCTATTTGGTAACTAACAATTAATAGATCAAACTATCTTTTTCCAAGATTTGGGCCAAAGTTGATTAAACGTTGTTTAAAACATTTTAATGGTGTTAGAGTTAAACGAATCTCAGTTATACTGTATTTTATACTAAGCGAAATTAATGGTCTAAACATCAGCATGTATCTATTTAATACTTGGTAGGCCTATCTGGTATCGGGATATTTGAAGTCAGCTGCAAACAATGTGGTTGGTTGTCAACGTTTAATTTTGATCACTACATCGAACTAGTAGGAGGTACATTTTGACAGCTTTGAGAAACAATTTAAAATTTGTAATTTTAAATCAAAATAGTTGTTTAGCGTATTTAAATGTAGAGCAAATTTTGAAACCTACAGCATTACTAATGTCTTAACTTGTATTTTCCCTACAATCATTTTGTATGTAGGCCTTGGATTATTTGTAGATCGAGTAAAAATGTACCTGAATGTACGAACATTTCTCATTAAAACGCTTTTGACTAATACACTGCAGCATAGGCCTACGATTAACGTTGTTATGGGGAAAAATACAGAATGTCGGTAGTGGAAACAAGCCTTTAATTAAATCTCAACTGACTTTGTTCTGACTGACGGACTGACAACGTAGAGCAAAACCTACTGGTCCGGCCAATAATATCTCCACAATAATAAATTTGACATCATTATGTACCTTTTTCTCGGCAACCACAATAGGTAGAGGCCTCAAATTTTTAGCAATTATTCTTCAATATGTCCTTCAACTTTATTTTAAAATTCAATTAAATTTTTGAAAAAGAATTTGTTTGTAGGCCATGAAACCTTTTTTTCATGTATTTTACTTTTTATTATTTTTTTTTAATAACCCAGTGTCTAAAGCTGCAAGACATATGGACGAATATGTGGTAAACATTTCAGCTCTCTATCTATTATGGTTGCTAAGAAAAAAATACATAAAGTTGAAGAAAACTCAAGTAAAGTTAGCTTACCGTTTTTCAGTAAACTCCAGCCACATAGGACGATCCTGCAAATGTTTCTCGCGTCAAGCAAAACGGGCATTATAAAAACAAATTTTACGCATGATTCTCGTCATATTTTCCCTACTTATCAAATCAGAAAATAACGTAGAAAAATAATAACAGTTTTAAAAAATGTAAACATTTTTTATTTCCCGACCTCTTAAAATTATTCAAGGTACTGTAGGCTATATTATTATACGGTCATAGACGCACACTAAAACCGCGGTCACACTAGGCTGTTTAGCAGCCGCTACTAACTAGGCGTTGGCAATATCCAGCAGCTGGTTCTGGGTCAGACTACGCTGCTTGCTGGCGATTTTACCAGCGGCTAGTTAGTAGCGGCTGCTAAACAGCCTAGTGTGACCGTGGCTTAAGGGTCTACTTCAGTAAACGAGAAAGCAACCGGAAACGAAAGCGCTTCTCACTATATCCCTATCTAAACAGTTCAATTTCTTGAAGCTGAACGCTTTGACATTGCCTCATTTCAAACCATTTTATAAGTCTATCTTTTGTAATTGAGTGTTGAAAAAAAAACATAATATTCTATATAAAATTTCGGATCCGGCTTGCAAATTATTTTTCATTATTAATTTTTTATTGTGTTAGGAAAAAAACTAGAACTTTGTACTTACAAAATGTCAATTACATAACAAATCAAAAGCATTTAAAAAAACTAAATTGCAAGACGGATGCGTATTGTGACTGTCCTTAAAATGAGACCTTGCAAACAATTTTATGATAAAAAATAAACGAAATGAAATTTAACATTGCTCTTATGGGATAAAAATCCAAGATGGCCACTACTACAGCAGACCCTTAATAAGAAAGGATTTCGCACATTTGTATTTTAAAGCGTAAAATGGTTCAAATACGGGGGTTCAATCCCATCTCTGTAACAGATAAAACAGCTGATTCGGATCAAAAGCTTAGCAGCACGTGTTTGTTTTATTTATATTTACTGTACATTCATTACAATACAACCACTTTAGCAAATTCAGAATCAGTTTATAATTCTTCACATCTTTTTTAGGTTAAGTTAACAAACTAAAAGTAAACACAAACTAAAATCATTGAAAAAGGCTTGTAGCATAATAATTGGAACATCTGTTGTTATAGTCTGTCCGCTCGGCCGTGATACCTGACTTCTCGGAACTCAATACCCCCTCCCCACCCACTCGCTGGGCCTGCCGGTGGCAAATTAGTGGAGGGGGCGTTGAGATCCGAGAAGTCAGGTATCACGGCCGAGCGGTCAGACTATACATATTATAAGGAAAACAGTTTACTTGGATCAAAAGATTAACACAATTTTAGGTTAGACCTATACTAAACTAACATACATTTCATGAAAACGTTTACATTTATTACCGTAGCAACCTACTTGGCAAATTTAGAATAAGTTTATTTTGTAAAAGCCAACAGCATTTTTAGGTTAGGTTTAATATAGGTCTATTGTATAAAAAAATCTTGTCATTCACTCAAAAATCCTGATCCTAATGTGTATGCGTCAGGACGTTGCCATACCACCCCATTTCGATACAATAGTTTCTATCCTAATTAATCGTCACTACAGAAAATATCAAATTATGCAATTGCGTAATTTGCTTCGCCGCAGGGGTTGTGAGCGAAGCGAACATTGGCGAAGCCCATAATGCGAGGAGAGAGAGAGAGATGATTCCAAATATTGAAGTTGTTACCACAAAATAACGGAGTTTTTACTTCCGTAATTTAAGTCAGTCCGAGAAAGTTAGTAACTCTGAATTGTTTAAACCAATCCGTTTAGTATATCTAGCTGAAATAAGGACCCATTTACTTCTAACGGAACTGTTGGTACCAAAACATACAAACCTAACCTACCAAGATAACCTAAAAGTAATTTGTGAAGTGGGTTAAAAGGTTTAGGCGTACTAATTACGCCTCACAATACACGGGTAATCTCTAAAGTGTTTGAAAAGTCACGAATTGTAACCAACAAAACAAAACTGTAACTTGAAGTAAACTATATAGTCCATCTATAGTCGACAATAACCGAGGCGCCATAAATAGGTTTATGAATCACGTTTCCCAAAGGAACTACGATAGTAAAGTTATTTCATTTTACTTTGAATATTATTTTGTTTAAAATGAGCTGCATTAGAATTTAAGTAATGGCAAGTACACACTGTGCATCTTGGACGCCTATGCGTCTGAGACTTTTTACCGAAAAAGTCGTCGTCCTGACGTATGCTCAGTTTGAGAAGCATTAGAGTTTATGAAAGACGCATAGCGATTTCGTGTCGTACCTGAAGACGCAATGGGCTGCGTCTAGTTGCGTCTCGACGAGCATAGCTGCGACTAGACGCAGTAGTGTCTACAGGCCCCTGCGACTTCCATAAACTCTAATGCTTCTCAACTAAGCATACGTCAGGGCGCCGACTTTTTCGGCAAAAAGTCGCAGACGCATAGGCGTCCAAGTCGCATAATGTGTACATGCCCTAACACTAATTATATGAATAACTAGGGGCTCTGCCCTCGCGTCCCAACCCCACCTCGGTTTACGGCCTCAGATGGCTGCTTCGCTTCGCTCGCAGTTGGAAAATTCACTAAAGGATCTCGCTAATCTTTGACGCGTTTGTACCTGGGTGACCGAGCATAAATCAGCTGTTTTATTTGGCAGCTGACTCAAACACATTAAACTGTATAAGATTAACATGGGAAATTTGAATGCTTGTGGGCCGGAGATCCTTCTCGGGTGAATAGCGGCTAAACGGATGATCGGATCTTAAATCTGACGGAAAATCGTCTATTTGAAATTAAATTTTCTACAACTTTTGTATTTAACATTTTTGTCTATGTCTTATCGTTTTCTTACAAAATGCGCTCAAAGTGGAAATGTTTTTAAATTTTAACTTTTTCCGCCCGAAAAGTGCCTTCAAAACTAAAAAATGTTAACTTCTGGCAATAGTTATGATAGTTTTTCGTCGAGAGCTTTAATTCAATTAGTATGAGGTCGATGGGGGTACTATGACGGGAAGTCCCTCATAGTTAATGTCAATGAATCAGTGAACCCGTCTAGCTTTATATAAGTAGATAAAACAAATAATACATTAGTCGTAATTATAGAGGTAGGCCTACCAACTTAATGCATAATAAAAGGTAAAATATAATTAAATGTCTAGAATAAACAAAAACTATGATTGATTAAACAAATTCAATACCTAACTTTCAAGCACTTAACGTAGGCCTACACATTTTTGTTAACAAACAATGCATAGTAATGATTATAGAGGTAGGGCTAAAAACTTAATAATATCTAATAAAAGATAAAATGGAATTAAATTAAAATTTGTAAAATAAACAAACACTGTGATTGATTAAACAAATTCGATAACTTTCAAGTGCATAACCTTGGTACACATTTCAGTAAACAAAACAGTGTGTAAATAATACATTATTCGTAATTACAGAGGTAGTCCTGCCAACTTAATAAGAGATAAAATAGAATCAAGTGGCAAGTGTGTAAAATAAACAACAACAAAAACTATGTATAAATAAACGAATTCAATAATAACTTTTAAAGCGTTTAACCTTAAAAATGTTTTGATAAAATAAATCTTGCTTGAATGCCAGCAATAGAAAAAAGAAAGTACAAGCTAAATAGTTTTATGAACATTATTGACATGGTTGCTATACAGAAAATTGTTATTTTATATTAAATAAAACAAACCAAATCATACGAGTGTAAATTATATCTACTTTGTTTTTCTGTGTGCTTAGATTAGTATTTCGTAAGCCCTACTTTTTTAGAGGCACTAAAAATATGTGTGTTTTATATTTTTTTTTAGTTTTGTTTCATTACTTTTTTTTGTGTTTAACGTCCTGCTGTCTTGCACTTAAGGCTAATGAAGACGGGACCTACAGTTTTACGTGGAATCCGAACCACAGCCAACGATGTCTGTTAAGAAACCATTTAGAAAATTAATTTGGTTTCATTACGCAATTATTTTTGTATATTATGTTTTATAATTCGTTTTTAATTTTGTGTTTTGTTTTGGCAGTGAATATTTCTTCTTCTTTCTAAACATTCTCTTTAAAACCTTCCATCTGGTAGGCTATACGAAAACACCTCAACTGGTGCGGTAATTTTTACTGCTTGAGCATATATCATTTAAAATTCTGTAGAATGTATTTTATTCAAGTAAAGTATACATTATGATATATTTTCTTATTCAGAAAAGTACAGAGAACATTGCTATGTAGACAATATATTTTTCTCAATTTTGTTTTTAAGAAAGTTGTTACGGGAAAGTTTGTTTTGGTAAATAGAAGTTTCAAAAGTAGAGCTTTTGCGAAATACAAAAACAAATTTTCATAAATCCAAAGTATACAAAATGTAACAAAAAAGGTTCTATTTATGAAACTACAAAATTTTCTCTTTCAAATATTTTTGGTTGAAAATTGTAAATTGTGTGCAATTTCCAAAAATTGCATATATATTAAAATAAACGGTACCAGGAACTGGCACATACTTTCTCACAAACATATTTAAATTATTAAACAGATTCACGGTGACTTGTAGGATGGGGTAGGAGAGGTGATTTTGTATTAAAGTTGTTTTCCCATAAAAATCCATAAAATAACGGAAAAACCAACTTTTCTCAAAAACGGCTCGAACGATTTTGATTAAAATTTTATAGTTTATAGTACGTTAGGTCCCTAATAAACTATGAAATTTTAGTCAAAATCGTTAGAGCCATTTTTGAGAAAAGTTGATTTTTCCGTTATTTTAAGGGTTTTTATGGGAAAATTACCCTTAAAAATCAAAAATTAACAAAAATGAAAAAAACTCCTGGAGATAACGTGGATTAGTACCGCCATACCAAATTTCATAATCGGACGACTGGTTTAGGCTCTAGGTCTGATAACATCCACACAGACACACAGACACACATACAGACACACACACAGATATCACTCCGAAAACCACTTTTTTAGGTTCAGGGGGGCCCAAAACGGATATTTCCACCAAAAACTCAAACTCGAAAATTTTGACGAATACAATACTTTCTCCATATACTATGGTATAGGGGAAGAAAGTAAAATGTAAAGAAAATGTCAAATACAAAATTAGTTAGTTTTGCAGCTAAACTTTATAGCCGCTAATATTATATAGGACAAAATTTCCTACAATTCTCCAATTCGTAATAATTATTATAAATAAAAGACAACCTCAAACCAAAATAAACACAACGCATAATATAAAGAAACATTGTAACTAGAAAATCAACTTCGTTACGACGCTATGCCATAGATTCAAAACTTTATATATTTTTGCGTGATTGTTATAAGTCATAGAGTAATGAACTTACATACCATATTTTTCGTTAGAATGTCACGTGTATGCTGCTATGTAATACGACTTATTAAATATTAATTTTTATGTGCAAAACGATTCTTGAAGTTACAATAGTTACAACATTACCCTACCAGTTGGAGAGCGTGATTAAAGAATAGCTAATTGTTGTTTACCAGATGGAGGGTTAAACAGACTCATCCGAAAAGAATTTGATGTCTTTTAGTGTCGGACAACTCTGTTAATAGATCTGTTAAATTAGAGAGGAAATTAAAATTGTTGGAAGTTCCTTATCACAGCTTGCGGTAGGTGTTAACAAAAAGAAAATGTAATGCGTAACGAAAAAAAGTGTTATTAATTGTTTGCTATGACAATGACAAATATGAAATACGAGTAACAAAAAAGCGTTACCATTTTGGTTGCTATGGCAATAAATGTAAATACATTCAAGAAACATGTGTTTTGGTTCATCAATTTACATTAAGAGACTATAGGTTCCGTCCGGCGGGGTCGCCGGAATACTACCCCCCGGAAAACTACTCCCCCAAGCAGGTTCCTACGTCATTTTGACGTCAGAGATCGGGGGGGCAGTTTTCCAGTCACACACACTCAAGTTTCGATATAATTAGAATAAAAAAAAACTAGAGGACTAACCTAAACTGTTTAGTCACAGTATGTTGCCGATAACAGTATAATTGTAGGAACCTGCTTGGGGGGGTAGTTTTCCGGGGGTAGTATTCCGGCGGCCCGCTTTTGATAGGGGGGGTAGTATTCCAGTCGCGGACACGGCTCCCATATTGGCTAGTTGGCAGATTTCGTGACGTAACGTTTCACCTGGGGGGGGGGGTTGTTTTCCGGGGGATAGTATTCCGCATCCCCCGTCCGGCGTAGTTCAGATATTATCGTCAAGCGCTGAAATACATTCAATAGGCCTAAACACAAAATATTCGTTCATCAGTCTAGGCCTAACCTAAAATTATTGTGAGTATATTTAATTTATTTTACCTGCCTTAACGGCAACATACATACAATAATTTTAGGTTAGGCATAAAAAATAATTTTAAGTCTAGGCCTAACCAAAAATTATTGTATGCATGTTGCCGTTAAGACAGGTAAAATAATTTAAACATACACACAATAATTTTAGGTCAGGCATAGACTGATGAAAGCATATTTTATGTTTATTGAATGTATTTAAAATGAATGAACATTTAATTAACTGTGTTTACCATCTTAGCTTTGATGTTTAATTAATTCTACACCTTTATTATAATAACATTAAACGTATGGAAACAGTAAATATTTGTATAAAAAACAATCCAATAATAAACGGCAATTGAAAGATTAAAAAGGCGTGATGAACTTCGTTCCTGACAGGGGTACCACGACCACGCATTTACTTTTTTTCTGATAAGTTGTTTAAGTACCATCTTGTATAAAAACATGGAGTAGAAACATTCACACGAACATGCAATTTTGTCATTTAGGCTATTTGGTCTCATTCGCGTTCATTGATTGAACGTAATACAAAGCCAGAAAGAAATGAACTAAAAACAAGCTGAACGTTAACGTTAAAAGTAAGAGTGTCAAACGATAGGAAGAGACCGATATAAACACGTGCAGCGGGAATGAGACAAAACCTGAACTCTTGTGTTGAGAGAGAGGTCAATGCCATCTATATAGTGGTGTACTTGTAATAGACTTTAGACTTGTTACACCATGCAGCGCAGAGCAGCTGGGACAGGTTTAGACATGTTCAATCCTGTACAAACATCAATATCTCTCCCGATACAAAATGGCGGGTGAACGTCGCTGGAATTTTATAATCTTTGGTCGGTCGCCATTTATTTCTACTGCTAATATAAGAAATACAATTAAGAAAGAATCACCAAATTCTTTAAAAAATGTGTTATTTATAGCGTTAAGTAAAACCATTTTCAATGATTTTCCACACCACTTATCATCATGTTTTTTGGGTTACTAAATTTTTACGTGGACCAAAGTTAATGTAAAGTGCTCATTATTGGACTATATGCATGTTAACATACTTTATACCTAGGCCAAATTTCAAAGAAAACTTTAGATTATGTTAGATAGACGATCTTTGTGATCCTTCAAAGATTCTTTTATGTTTTTCTACATTCCGGCAATTGTTACAAATTAATGTAATTCGATCACGCAGCTGAACCGCTGACGAATATAATTCTAACGGCCGCATTTTAGGTTCAAATTTGGTGCACACGTTGGTCGGTGTCTAAGTTGCTCGGACGAGATCGTTAGCAAAAAAAAAAAAAAAAAAAAAAGAACCAACAACCTGAAGTATGTTTTTGACCAGAAGTAGGCCTAAATGTTTTTTACTTTCTCCACCCTATACGTAGTATATGGAGAAAGTATTGTTTTCGTAAAAATGTTCGAATTTGAATTTTTAGTTGAATTATTTGTTTTGGTGCTCCCAGAACACCCAAAAATTGTTTAGTGCAATTATCTGTGTTGGTGCTCCCTGAACCCAAAAATATTTTTAGTGGAATTTTTTGTTTTGGTGCTCCTGAACCCAAAAAAGTGTTTTTAGAGTGGTGTCTGTCTGTCAGTGTCTGTCTGTATGTATACACGACCAGAGAGGACACTATTGGTCCGATTTTCTTGAAATTTGGTATGTAGGTACTAAACCCTAATATCTCCAGGAGTTTTTTAATTTTTTGGAATTTTTAATTTTTAAGGGTAATTTACCCCTAAAAACCCATAAAAAACGACAAAAATACAAATTTCTCAAAAACGGCTCTAACGATTTTGATCAAATTTTCAGTATTTATAGTGCTTAAAATGCCAAACAAAATGACACCACCCGCTTTTATCAAAACTTCGGCGTTTTATAATTATGGGGAAATGTTTAAAAATAAACAAGTTTGTGTTGTCAATCTAGCATCGCGGCAGCGGCCGCACGGGGTAGCACCACGGTAGCGAGCACGGCCAGTAATTCAAAGGTCGCGCGATCGAATCCCGCCTGGGACAATAATTTTTTTATACGATTGACGTAGGTAGAATATTATTTTCTTGTTTTGTTCTAAAAAGTAGTAAATAAAATGATTAAAAACAATATTATTTTGACTACAGTAAGTTGGGAGAAAGTTTGTGTCAGATTTTCGTACAAGACTGAAACTGTTTTAGGGTCTATCGGAAAAAATAATGTTCGTTATTCTGCACCTTTTGTTTTTTTTACACGAGCTTATAGCTTATCAAAATCGATCGTAAAAAACGTAAAATACCATAAAAGTACAAATATCGGCGTGAATCATGGAACTTGGCCTCGCCCTGGCGCCATGGACCGGAAGTGTGAGGGAAGGGCGTAAGTGGAGAAAAAAAACATTTTACCACACCACTTTCTAATGTGACTCATCCTTTAAACGAACTATTTGGTGGATGTTTACCTCACCCTTAACACGTTCACTGCTACGCAAATTTCGTATTTCCTATGCTAGGAGCTGACCTTTTATTTTTTATATTTATAGCCTAAATGAGTAGAAATTACTTTATTTTTTATGTTTGAAACTTTCTACGTAATAAACCGAAGCGAACTATAGATTTGTGAGTTTAACCTCCCTCCTCCCCCAACAAATATAACAAGTGCATATATCAAGATGGATCCTATATTGTATTAGATTATAATATAATAGGGAATCCGCCTCTGTTCGCTTCGTTCACCAACTCCCGCGGCGAAGCAAATGGGAACAGAATGTATATTCTAACATTTTCACTGAAATGAAGATTGATTATGATAGAGGAACTTGGTTCGGAGTAGAGTGGTGGTTGGTGTCCAACATCAGGGCTGTCCGCCATCGAGTGACCCAAGGGTCACTATAAACCAGGTTATATATTCAATGCTATAAACAAAGTTGAGGTGTGAGGGACTTATCATAAAATACTTTACATGTAACTTTATCAGCGATTTGTAATAGGTACAATAAAACGTGTTTGTTGTTTAATTATTTGTATTTATTCAACAAAAATAACAAACATAAAAAAAACAAATAGTGGGAAGTTTGGGGTGTTGGTTTTCACTAACCAGTGTATCAATACTAACATTAATGTTTGTTGTTGATAAACGAAGCCACTAGGTAAATGATTTATCAGACAGAAAACACCTGTATTGGGACTTTTGCGTTATACGACCACACAGCTCGAACTTTTATCCTGCCAAAATAAATTGACTAATTTGTTCTCAGTTTGACATTAGCATGTCTTGAACAACATTCTAAACGTGCTTTTCTTATCAGTAATCTTGTTTCATCGTGCGCAATAGTACAGAGCGGCGGACGACTGCACAGTGTTGCCAGTTGTCAATGAAATTCTACTTTGTGCAGACATAGATCATGAATAATAAAATAGATCATGCATGCATACGGGGGCTGTGTGCCGAAAAAAAGGTTGTCGGGAAAATAGTGCATGATCACGCCGCGAGGTAGCGCTAGGGAGAAATCATTGGTAGCATTGGTGCTTCACGCCGCTTCCGTCGCTTCCCCAATAGATAGCGCCACTATCGTCGAATTTCCAGTGGATTGAAATAACGCATTGGATCGGAGTTCTATCAGGTTATCCAAATACAATGGTGCAGACCATGTCGCTAATCAGGTTAGGTTAGGTTATTAGGATGTTCAGAACAGGAATATAACAAAAACCTAACCTAACCTAAAAACAGTGTTCTTAAAAAAATGGAGTGTCTAAATTTGTCAAGTAGGTTGCTATGGTAATAATTGTAAATGCTTTGAAGAAATATGTGTTCACCTAAAATTGTGTTAAGGTTTTGATCCAAATCAGTTGTTTTACTTATATATGTAACAACAGATTTTTGAATTATGATACAGCCATTTTCGGTAATGTTTGTATTTCCTTTTAATTTGTCAATTTAACATAAAAAAGCTGTTGGTTGTACAGAATTTATTATAAACTGATTCTAAATTTGCTAAAGTAGTTGCTGTGGTAATGAATGTAAATGCAATTAACAAACATGCGTTGCTAAGCTTTTGGTCCGA
This sequence comes from Philaenus spumarius, assembly GCA_018207615.1. Lineage (NCBI taxonomy): Eukaryota > Metazoa > Arthropoda > Insecta > Hemiptera > Aphrophoridae > Philaenus > Philaenus spumarius. The sequence goes on along the minus strand of JAGFPH010002451.1, from coordinate 26,395 downwards.
ATCAGCCGTTTTATATGATACAGGGTTGGGAGTAAACCCCCGTATTTTCACAATTTTAAATCTAAAAGTTTCAAAATTCTTTCTCAGTGTGCGTCTATGAAGCCATAAGAATATAGGCTACCTTAATTTTTTTCTTTTTTTATCTTAATTAGTTTTTACTCTACGTTGATTCTACTTCGGTCAGGACCATAGTCTACTTATGTAGATAATCAGTCTATATTTGTTCAACTTTTTGTTCCACTCCCGACATTCTGGGTTCATTCCCCATAAAAACGTTCATGTATAGGCCTAAGCTATATTGTATTTGTCAAAAGCGTTTTAAAGAGATTTTCACCTCTTTCAGATATATTTTCACTCTATCTTCAAATAATTCAAGCACCGGTTGAATATACAGTATACATAATTATTGTAGGAAAAATAAAAGTTAAAACATTAGTAATGCTGTAGGTTTCAAAATGTAGTCTACATTTTAATAAACAACTACAATTACTATTTAAAATTACTTTTTACGCACAATTCTTAAATTGTATCTCAAAACTGTCAAAAAGTATCTCCTCCTCAAAAATCGAAAGCCCTCTGTTTATTAGGCTACAAGTTCTCATTTTAAAGTAAAGCTTTTAATGATCCTATATTGGAAATAGGAGGCCAACTTTCGAATTTTTTATGGAATTCCTTACATTTTATTATGATTTTGGATTTTACTGAAATCTGGATTCTGAATCAGCTCATATTTGCTTTCGATAAACAACAATTTGCAACATTGAACGTTTGTTATCAACTTCATTTTTCATGTCTGACAAATCTGTAGTTTTGTTACTTCATTCCTCTGTATTATGGTTAAAAAAATAACAAAAAACCTACTTGTTGATTTAAAAAAGTTATTTGTTTGCCTAAACAATGCTTTATTAGTTTTGAGAGCGTTTTCATTCACATTGGTTCAAAACGTTTTTATACAAAAATACCTTCCGCTCAGTTAGGGGTTTTTGAAACTTTATACCTATCAAACCCATCTATCGGTTAGTCGCATAAAAAAAAAACACCAAGAACAAAAAAGTCTATTAATAACTTGTAAAATCCGAAATCATCATAAAATACAGGGTGCTCCATGAGAAATTCGAAAGTTGACCACCATATTGGAAAATGGCGGCCATTCACAAATATTTTAATTACATATTTTTTAATTTCTCAAAAAACGAGGAAAGGTTCCCCATTTAAAGTTCGCTGTCAGATTTATAGTTTACAAGATACCAATAGTGGCCCATTTAAAAAAGACAGTCTGTATATAGATGCATTATTTTAAATACTATCAAAATTTCAAATTAATCACAACTGATTCCTTTCAATGCAGCATACTAACAGCTTTTGATATTAGACCTTTTGTTTCGTAACTCGATTGGAACGTGGTTATGATAGTTAGTTGCATAATGGTCCTGCTGATATATATGAGTGAGTGAAATGAGGTTAACTTGAACGAACTTTGCACTTAACACTCTTCAATAAATAAATACGAAAAGAAAAGTTACTGCACATTGCATACCTATGCTAGGTAGTGCGCACGCCCACTGGCCGGCTACCTTGCTACTTGTGTCTCGTTGGCTGATTTCCATATTTGCTATTACAGACGTTGTCATGCCGAGACTTAAGTCACAGTTCCGTATTTTAAATTGTACTAGGGGAGACCCCTGCGTGCTCCTCACGCCAACCCCCAATGGAACCTTCTAAAAACAAATGTTATGTTTTATTTATATTAAAGTTGTACGATTAATAATAACCTAAAAACTAAGATAAATAATGATAAATGTTCAAATCAAATTATTTCTTATATTTTGATAACAGCAGTTATAACAATGGTTAAAAGAACCAGCAAGGCTTAGGTCTACACTTTAAAACCCTAACCTAAAAGCTAGAAATACAAAAATAATTACTTCAAATTTTGAAATCAGCTGTTAATGGAAATATTGGAACAAACGCTATATTATGTTATTTTATTCAATTTATTGCTATGGTAATAAATGTAAATACATGTGTTGGTTTATAATTCTAGGCCTAATCTGAGAATTTTTGCTTACTAAATTTACAAATATTGAAATAAAAAAAGTTTTTATCGAAATGAATTATAGCCTATGTTACGCAGGGAAAGTGTAGTTTTTTTATTAGTAAAACGATTTTTTCAATCGGTTCAGTAGTGCCAGAGATTACCCCATACATACAAACAAACAAACTTACCTCTTTATAATATTAGTATAAATGTATGAAAAATTAATAGAACAGCTTTACAACCTTCCAAAAATCACACTTATAAGGTGTGTGTCAACGTGTATATTTTAAAGGTTAATATGTACCAGATTAAAAAAAAAATTTACATTAACTGTTATATTATTTTACAGAACAGCTGTTTTATGTTTTTAATTTATTTATTTAATACCAAATGAAACTGCAGAACAGCTGTTTTATGTTTTTAATTTATTTATTTAATACCAAATGTTTTAATGTAAACAAAGCAGACGTTTTTAAATTCTCATGTATTTCTTATGGGGATTTTTCGTTCTTCGAAGACCTCAAAAACCCTTTAGTTTTTAATTTTAGAAAAAAACTTATATTTTTCCCTCGTTCCTTGAATCAATACCTTTAATTTGATACCTCTCCCATTATCCTCCGATTTACCAAATACCCACAATTTTGAATCTAAAATTTCGCTTACAGAATTATATATAAGGATTATAAAAACTGATATTTGATAAACAATGCATGTTCACGGCGTCGTTACAGTGTCTTCGTGTAGAATTCTTGTCGCTAAACGGAAGCCGTTTAAAAGAACTGTTGGTAGATTATAAATATCTAAACTATTTTAATTTCTTATAATTGTACTTTTAAACTTAAAACGAATTTAACGTTGTAATTTGTATTTTCTAGAAAAAGTGTATATTCACTTACAAATCATTCAGAATATGTTCTTTTTTTAAATTTAGGATATTTTAATAACTTTTCCTACATAAATCGAGTGATCATTGAAACATCATGAAAATCGCACTTGTGATTTGGTCAAATTCGGTACATACGTTGACTTTCTAAGTCGCTCGGATGAGTTCGATAGAGAAAACTCCTAAAATCAAGGTAAAGCTAAAACTACTTCATATAAAAATACGAACATTTGTAGGGGTTACGTTCTTATGGAGTCAATTAAGAAAGGATTTTGAAAAAAATCGATTTTAAAGCGTAAAAATATTGAAAATCCGTTGGACATTCCCTGCCTTGTAACAGATAAAACAGCTGATTTGGATCTAAAGCTAAGCAACAAGTTTGTGGATTGCATCAAGTAAATTTAGAATCAGTTTTATTATTCACAACCAACAGCTATTTTAGGTTAGATTAACGAAACAAAGGCAAACACAAACACAAACACAAACGAAAATCAACAAAAAATACCTACTGTATAATAATTCAATTCAGACATCTGTTGTTATACATTATAAAAAAAAACAGCTGATTTTAACATAAAAACAAGATGAAAAGATGGAACCCTTTTTCGAGACTTCGGCTCGTGTTTTTTTTTAAATATTCAAAAACGTGACGTTTTTGTCACGTTTCTGTCGCGCTAGAAAGCTTTTCAAATCTCCGCAATAATATTACGAAGATTTTGGCACCACGAGAAGTTTTCTACGAAGTCTGTGAGTGCACATATCATGACACACGGGCACAAATTTTTGTATTGCTTTATCGTGTTCAGTGACCTCGAAAACGTCGAGAAAAGTCATAAAAAGTGGGGGTAAATGTTTTAGAATTTTCGCAAAAGTTCAGCACTTTGGCATTTTAATGCGAGTCGAAGTAAAAACATAGCAAAAACTTGACTTAACTTTAGGTTCGGCCTATACTGAACCAAAACAATATTATTCATGCCATTTACCTTTATTACCATAGCATCCAACTTGGCTAATTTACAATCAGGTAATTATTCTTCACAACTAACAGCTTTTTTTAGGTTACGTAAAAGTAAACACAAACAGAAATCAACGAAAACGGATTACTGTATTATAAGTCAGACATCTGGTGTTACATATTGTATGGTTTTCTTTAGTTAACAATATCAAAATTTGTTTGAAATGTTGATTATTTAAATATTAATGGTGAAATTATGGAGCATATCGTAATTGGAATTATTGGTGATGGTGGATGCCTATTTCAATCTCTGTATTGCATTATGTAGAAGTCACAGCAGACCCCAATTTAAGTGGAAATATAAACGTATACACTAATCAGTTTGGTGAGCAAAGGTATTAGGGGCGGAGCTAATTGTATTTTTTTTGCAATTTATAAATTATATATAGATTTCTAAATGTATGTTTCATACAATTACTTCCATTGCAACTATAGACTATAAACGATTATTTCAAGTTGTAGGTGGGTAGACCAGTCGGTCAAGTAAATCTTCAAACTCCGTTTAATTTATGTAAATGTTAGGTTATGTGTTGCATCAGAGATTATCATAATACGATGCATACATGGCGTCATTACAGTTTGATGAACCACGGCCTTCTCGATCGTTTCTTCTTAGTCATTGCTTGTTTTAATTCTGACATCGTTACTATACGCGATTGTAGGCAATGCTGGAAGTCACTGGAGCAATACTTCTTACATATTTCAAGATGCTTTGCGTTATCCTTTTAAATTTGAATAATTTCTATATAATAAAAATGAATTGATGTTCCTTTGTAAGCGCATCACTTGAGAACGGTTTGGATCAATTTGGCTATTTTTTGTTTTAAAGTGTTCGTAATAGTCCGAACTAGGTTTTTATACGAAGAAAAATTTGAAAAGTTTCCCGGAAAAGTTTCAAATTTGGAAAAAGTAAACAGCCTCTTTTGTATGGACTCAAGACCATAGCGCACAAAAACAGCTGTTCGCATAAAAGGCTTAGCAACACGTCATGTTTGTTTACATTCATTACCATAGTAAATTTAATCAGCATTTATAATCTGGTTATTATTCTTCAAACCAACAGCTTCTTTAGGTTAGATTGACCAACTTAAAGCAAACAAAAATCAACTAACAATGCTTACTGTAGGCCTATTTTAATTCAATTCAAACATTGGTTGCTACATATTACAATATATAAGACAACTGATTTGGATCAAATACTGAACATAATTTTAGATTAGGCCTACAACGAACCAAAACACGTTTATTTGCAACCAATTGGGCTAATTTAGAATCAGGTTTTTTTACAATTCTTCACTACTATAAGTTTTTTTAGGTTAAGTAAATGCAAACAAAAGGTTTACTGTATTATCTATAAAGGTTTACAAACTATAAATCTAAATTTGTGTAGTATATTTTTAAGTGGCATAAAAACAATTTTGCAATTCGATCACTTAAGACTCGGCTCCCTACATTCAAAACGGCGAAGTTGGTTACCAAATTCAATGTTAAATAACCTAAACATACCTTCACTATTAAGCATATTTTTGTGTTGTTTTTGTCAAAAAACGAAAGCTGTATTTTTTTCTTAAAGTAAAATAGATTGTGGGTGTTGATTGCTAAGGTTTTTTGCAATATCTGTTTTTGCAACTGAGTAAAAAATGAATAAAGTTTACTACTTTTTACTATTTATATCATACTTTTATAAAAACAGACTTTGAATTAAAGACTGCGATTTGCGAGTTTGTACCTCAAAATTGCGCCCTCGGATTATGGACTGCTTCTTTCCACTCGCAGCGGTCAAAGTCATCTCTCGGGGTAAAACTACCGGGTACTTTTATGGCTGTGGTTCGGATTCCACGTAAAACTGTAGGTCCCGTCTTCATTAGCCTTAAAAAGCTAGCCATACACGGTCCGATTTGTAGGACGACCGAGTTGGACTGCAAGTTGGATGCGTTTCACCACTCACGATCCAACTTACCATCCAACTTACGATCCAACTCACGTTTCCATTAATAAAAATTCCATTAACAGCTGATTTTAAACTTTGAAGCCATTATTTACTTTTTCTAAATTTTAGGTTAGGTTTTTATTAAAATGTAGACCTGAGCATTGCTGGTTCATTTAACCTTTATTAGGCCTATTTATAACTGATGTTATAATATAAAATAATTTCATTTTGGACATTTACGATCTTAGTTTTGAGGTTATTATTAATCCTACATCTGTATTATAAAGACAATATAACATAATTATGTGTATAGAAAGTTCCAACAGGTTCGGCGTGCGGAGCACGCTGGGGTATCCCTAGTAATAAATAAAAAATATACACATTGATTTACATTATTCAAAAAGTTCTCAAATTTTCAACTCTACGACAAGAAATCATTCCAATTCAGTCTTCTTTCCTTGTAGGCCTACATAGTGGTAGTTATATAAAAATGTACAGCAATTACTATATGCAAATAATTCGACTAAACAATTCCCTATATTTTGTCAGTATAATTACAATCACTTATTTTTTAAATATAGTAGATAACCGCCTATATTTTTTTCAGTATAGAAAACAATCCCTATATATTTTCAGTATAGTAGACAATCGCCTACATTTTTCAATATAGTAGACAATCGCCAATATTTTTTCAGTTTACTAAATAATCACCTTTATTTTTTCACTATACTAAACAATCTACTATATTTTGTCAGTATACTTTCAATCCCCTACATTTTTCAGTATACTAAACAATCACCTATATTTTTAAATATAGTAGACAACTGCCTATTTTTTTTTAGTGTATAGTAAACATTCACCTATGTTTTTCAATAGGTTAAGAAATTATTTTTGAACTATTGTGACGCAAAGATGCTCAAAAACATGTCAGTTTGCATAATCACAAACACCTAAACTTGTGTTCACAAACACCTATTCTCCCGGTACAATTAAATAAATTCCAAAAACCCTTTATTATCCATTATTATAGAAGTAAAAATGTACAAAGTATAGGGGAAAAGGGAAGATCAAACATCAACAAGGAGAAAGTTTAAAATGACAATCGGACGATCACCCCATTCACAGTCCGACTCCGTCGGAAGTTGGAAGTCGGATCATCTTGTAGTCTGATCTGGGACCGATTTGTACGATTATCCAACTCGTCGTCCATCAAGCCCATTCACGCTCCTACATCGGATCCTACATCGGACATCGGACATCGGACATTGAATCGGACTAAAAATCGGACCGTGTATGGCTAGCTTTAAGTGCAAAACAGCAGGTCGTTAAAAAAAATGGTATTTTTGTTTTGATCGATTTTGGTAAGCTATACAAATAACGATGTAACTCGACTCGCAAAGTATTCTTAAAGAAAAGCGTTGTAGGGTAGTCAACAAACTTTTATAACAAACTTATGTAATTACAGATACACATTACGAATTAAATAAAAGTGTAATAACATTTAATTTAATTATATAGTATAATTTAATTTTTAGAAGACTTGTATGAAAAAAGCATGTAGCTTTCATTTACGACATTTGTAATTTATTTATTTATAGACATAACAGAAGGAATAATAATAACACAAAACTTGTAAAATTTGTAAACATAACCTTAAAAGGTTCGAAATATTGAAATAGGTATAAATTACCTGTTACACTGTCCAATCCTTGATTATTTGTTGAATGAAGGATTGGATCGACAGTGTAACAGGAAATTTATACCTAATTCAATATTTGTTATCATTTCCAATCCGGGAGCTTACACAATGAAATTAAAAGGTTTACATAGTTGTTGATGTATTATAGCTGATGGAAGAAAACAACACTGTTATAATATTTGAACGAATACCACCTTGATCATGCGCAATACTATTCGGTAACCATTGACCGTATCAAAGTTAGTTAAGAAACATCCTATAAAAATGTTCGTAAAGTACATTAAATGTAAAATGACAGTAGTAAAGGCTTTCAAATAAATATAATATATATGTTAGTTACACAAATATGGCTTGCAAAAAGTGTATAAACAATAGGCTTTTGCTCTTAATGTACTGTCTATCTGTCTGTGCCATCGTAGTTCCCAAACGTGTGGGAGGGACAACACACAGATACACGTACACACAGATATACGTACACAGATACACATGTTAAAATTATAACACCCCTCTTTTTGCGTCGTGGGTTAAAGATTTTTAAAAAAACGTCACATCAAATAGAAGAGCTGATGATATTCAAAAGGCTAAACAGATTTTCTTGAATCATAGCTAAGAACACTCTCGATTAAGTCACCTTTAAAAAAAAATTAAATAGTGTGCTTAAGACCACACGTTGGAAGTGATAACTTCTATGACCAATTTATATTTTTTTGTCCGTACTAATATTAGAGGAGGAGGAATAAGGATAAAATAATTTAAAACATTAATGACTTTGCTGACTTTGGTATTTAATATACATATAACACAAATATCATATATATATATACATACATACTATATCTCGAGCGGTGACGGTCGCGAGTTTGATGCTTTTTCCTCTCCCAATAAGAAGTGCTATGTAGTATATTCGCATTGCGTACATACATATATATATATATATATATATATATATATAATACATACTATATCTCGAGTGGTAACGGTCGCGAATTCAATGCTTTTTCCCCAAGCAAAAAGTGCCCAACGCCGCTAAAGAAGTTTTCACTTCAAAAAAACTAAATCAAAATCGTTTCTTCCGTTTGGGAGCTACGATGTCACAGACAGATACACACGTTAAACTTATAACACCCCTCTTTTGCGTCGAGGGTTAATAAAACCAACGTTTTAAGTCGGACGTTCGTGCGTGTTTTTCACGATTGGGACACATTCAAAACCCAAGAAACATTTAAACATCTGGAGTTAATGTGTTTTAACGAATGTGAAGATCACGAATTACCAACACGCAGTCTGTAATTAGGGTCTTGGCCACTTGGAAGCGCTGAGTGTTCATTCATTTAGTGGCGGCCTGCGTGTATCCGGACAATTGATTTTTATAGCAGACTTTTTTACTTCACTAAAACCTAACCTATAATTTGATATAATGACATACACAGAAGTGTTTCTCTATTGGATACGACAGTTATTCGTGCCCAGCTTTTTGTCCACTCAAACAGTTTACGAATAAGTGAAATGTCATTGTAATCATTAATGGCCTATCTCACTATTGTAGTTAAGGTGCTTAACTGTTGACGATTATAATAGTTATTATACGGATTGATTCTAAATTACTAAATTAATATTCCTTCTTCCAAGTGAAATTAAACACAATAGGCCTACCTACTTAAGGGGATCCGCCACCATTAAACCTAATTTTCATATCTGCGGTAGTTTTTAATCTTTTTCTCTGATAATTCCTTAAACACCATATACATAGTTGTAATATGACAAAAAATCTTCTTTTTTTACCTAAATATATATATATATATATATATATATATATATATATACGTATATTTTGGGGTGGGGGTGGTATTATTAAAAGTTTAAATAACTTTTTTGTTTTATAAGTTTAAATTTAAAAAAAAATATTTTCATGTTCCTTATAATTTACTACATTTTTAATGGTATAAAAACCATTGTAACATAACAAAAAACAAATTTAGGCAACTTTTAGTAAATTTTCAAATTTAACCAAATTAGTTTTTTCAAAATTATTTAAAAAAAATTGTATTTGATGGTATATAAGGTTGACTGTACCATTAAAAGTAGTACATCGTATAAGGGTGGTGTGGTAAAAATTTCATTAGGCTGGTTCAAAAACTTTACATTTTATCCAACAAAATGTTATAAAAGCCTTGATTTTCGGGAAATTGCGTTCAAAGTCTGCGAACATCCAAAAGTCTTTTTTTCCCACTAAAACTCCCCTGCTCCGTATTTAACCCCTTCTTTTGCTTTCTTCTCCTTTTTAGTACATAGGCCCTACTATCAATGTTTTCAATATATATGTCTAATAATTTTATATAAATACATGTCTTGTATAATTTAAAAAAATATGTTTTGTTTTAAGAATACGAAAAATACAGAAATACATCACTTTAGTTTTATTGTTTTTTGCCAAGGAAAATATGGCCAGATATGCATAAAACTTTACACACGTGTTCTCTAAAGGATGCAGAATCAGAAAATATAACTTTTAGAAAAAGTCAAAATTTTCAAAATATACCCATTTTAATGGTGGTGGATCCCCAATCGGAGCTTCAGTTCTTCTAAATCAGTCCTATTAGGGAATTTCCAAAGGAAAGATGAGCTATTGCAGTTACTCTTATGGTGAGACCTAAGGTCGGGAGTGGTAAATGAGGACCGATCATGGTCCTCAGAACAAGTTTTGGTGTGTCAGTAAAAATTGTGTGTGTATATATATGTATGCATTTATGTGTTCTCACTCTAACGGCCGTATTTTACGTCCAAATTGGTCCAAATTTTGTACTCATGTTTTTTTTCTAAGTCGGACGAATCCGTTAACCGAAAAATCCAACAATCCCAAGCACGTTTTTTGAAAGGAAGTAAAGTTTTTTTGAGATTTTTCGTACTAAATGAAATTTTGTTGGGTGTTTAACCTAAAATAATAAACACAGGAGATTATTCTGCACGTTTTGTTTTTTACACGTTTTTATAGCCCGTCTTATTTCCACCAAATTCGATCAAAACTTAATACAGTAGAACTCCTATTATCCGGATTAATTGGGACCGGACCCGATCCGGATAATCAAAAATCCGGATAATTGGATTTTTCTCGAAGAAAGGCCGTTTTTAGGAGAAAAACGTAAACAAAACACAATAGAGAACATTTACGGAATTTATTAAGAAAAAACAATATCAATGACAATGTTTACATTACGTAATATTTACAAACAATACTAAATCACTGTAAAAACATTTTTTTTAACATACCAGGCAGAGTCAGTTGTTTTGATACCTTAAATCGATTCCGCGCCGCCAAGTCGCGCATCCGTTTGACTATGTTCTTATTCAAATCTGATCCGGATAATTGGCGATCCGGATAATTGGAGTCCGGATAATTGGATTTTTCTCGAAGAAAGGCCGTTTTTAGGAGAAAAACGTAAACAAAATACAATAGAGAACATTTACGGAATTTATTAAGAAAAAACAATATCAATGACAATGTTTACATTACGTAATATTTACAAACAATACTAAATCACTGTAAAAACATTTTTTTTTAACATACCAGGCAGAGTCAGCTGTTTTGCTACCTTAAATCGATTCCGCGCCACTAAGTCGCGCATCCGTTTGACTATGTTCTTATTCAAATCTGATCCGGATAATTGGCGATCCGGATAATTGGATTTCTACTGTACTATAAAAGTACCTGATTAAAATTTTACCGTGGGTTCGGCTTTTGGTCCGAGCGGGATGCTTGTCCGCTACGAGGGGAAGCGATGCAGTCCGTGATCCGAGGCCGCAAAGTCGAGGTGAAAACTCGCAAGGAGAGTTTTTCCGCTGCGACCGGAACTAAGTAGCGTGTAAACCGAGGCGGGAGGCTGAGGTGCAAACAAATTCTACTAGTATAATTCTTACACGCAGGCAGCTGTTCAGCGCCTTTTTGAATAGACCAATTTCCCAAACACCGACAGTGACAAAGAGGGAGACAAAAAAGCAGCGATATTTTCCTAGAAATTGATACATTTCGCGGCATTATTTCATAGTACTATGTAGTTCTAGAAGAGTGATTATATTACTACTGTATTTCTATAGGCCTACATCAAATATGTTTTGTGTCTATGCAGTATTCTTTTAAGATAAATAATTTAATGGAATTTAATGTTACGTATAATAATAATATTTTGTTTACTTTATTTCTAAAAGTACAGTAGAGCCGCGGTTATCCGAACCCCGACTAACCGAGCTCCGGATTAACCGAGCTCCGGGTTAACCGAGGTAGTAAAAAACAAACAAAAACAAAATTAGGAAGTTCGGTTTGCAGTAGACGCATGCGTTAAAGTAACTGCGCAAAGTGAAATCCGCAAAGCGGCAAATCTACCGTACTGTACTTATATTAGTCACATACTGTTTCGTTAAAAATGGTTGCGGTAAATAAAACGCACAGTTTTTAATCATTATTGAGTACTGCACAATACAGTCATTTCAATGCTTTGCTAATCATCAATACAATGTTGTTAATGGTTTTTCACTCGCTGTGTTAAGGCAATGTGCAGTGTAAACCAGTTAAAACCAGTAGGCCAGTCGGTAGAGGTAATTTTAGACCAAAAGTTCCAGTAATTTACAATACGGCTGATTTTTTTTTATAAATACATTTAAGTATGTAGATTAACATACCAAAAAGTTTACCAGTCTATCGATTTCCCAAAGTCGAAAAAATAATCGATTATCATTTTTTTCCGATTATCCTTAATATTTCGAGCTGGGATGAAGAAAGAGATAAATAAAAAATACCAACGTGTAGGGGAGGTATTTTTCAACAAAAAAGGTCATATGTATTTATTTCGCCCGAGCAATGGTTTGTCTGAAAAAAAATCGAGTAAACCAGTATAAATATTCTTAGTAAGTATGAACGATTTTTGTCATGTTATTTTTAAAAACGAGGCGCTTGAAAATAGTCTTCTGTTTTACCTATCTCGTTTTAACTATAACACCTTTGGATTCAACGACTCCATTTTCGACATTTTTTAACATATCGATTTAAAAATTGGTACAGAAGTTAAAAACACAAAAGTTTTTTGCTATACTTATTTTAAAAACTATATTAAAAAAATTGACTAATCTGCAGCCGATTAACTCAAGCGTTTGGATGAAAAATCTAAAAAGGTCTAAAATTATACTTTTTTAAGTTACTTGTGCTTTGAAAAGTAAATAATAAAAAAGGTTTATACTCCTTGATCTTGTTTGAATCTATATATTTAACTTGTAAAAAAACTTTCAGGTTGATATTTTGAAAATTTTTTAAACTGGAGCTGTTTAAAATGAATTGGTGGGTCCGGTACTCCTAAAATCGAGAAACCCATTGATAAGTCAAGTGTTTCTAGATCGGGTAATTTTCAAGCTAACAAGCTGGGACTCAGCATAAATGTTTAAAATATATATTTTCACTCCTATACCAAGTTTCAATTCGATATATTAAAATTTGGCCAATTTGGAATGAGCTAACGCTTCTTATACGAATAAGATGTCCCCTTTTAGTGCTTTCCCCTGCTGCAAAATACATACCTGCATTATCGATTTTTTTCCAGACAAACCATTGCTCGGACGAAATAAATACATATGACCTTTTTTGTTGAAAAATACCTCCCCTACACGGTGGTATGTTTTATTTTTCTCTATTTTTATGCCAGCTCAAAATATTAAGGATAATCAAAAAAAATGATAATCGATTTCTTTTTCGACTTTCGGAAATCGATAGACTGGTAAACGTTTTTTTATGTTAATCTACATACTTTAAGGTACTTATAAAAAAAATCAGCCGTATTGCAAATTACTGGTAGTTTAAACCTATACCGACTGGGCTAAGTAGTGTAAAAATAGAAACGGCGCACAAGCGAGCGATTTCCGCTAAACAGAAAACACTTATGGACTTCTTTAAAAAAATTGTTTTACTGGAACATGTACTGTAGCCCATGTATGCCTTTTTATCATTTTGTATTTGCGTTTTATTTTCATTTGAACGTTAGTTTTTCATTTGATAATACAGTAGATGCCTTTTTTCACATCTTTGACCACGTTTTTATTGATTTCACCCGTTTGCCGTACGTTTGGCTCTCGATTTTTAACAGAGTCCCGTGTTAACCGAGTTTTTGCTTCTCGGATAATCGAGGTTCTACTGTACATACGTTTTGTTATATTTTCTTAAAAAATCCCTACTTCATTTTTTCTGTTAAAAGTACCTACACGTAGGGATAATTCCTACGTCTGGCAACACTGCCAAACAGTTGGTTAAAACCCAAAACATAGAACTTCAATTTTATAAATTCGCTCAACTACGTCAATGGTTCATCTGCGTGATTGAATTATTTATATTTGAGAGATAATTTCAGAAAAATGGTATATTACTAAGAGTGTAAAGGGAAATAATACATAGACGGAGAACACAATACCAATTAGCAAAACCTTCTCAGTAGTTTGCCAATTACACAAATGGAAGGCGTATTAAGCAATGCAAATAACGATGTAACTCGACTCGCAAAGTATTCTTAAAGAAAGGCGTAATAGGGTAGTCAACAAACTTTTATAACAAACTTGTAATTACTAATTTCAAATTTAACTATACAAAACTTAGCATAATTAGGTTTACTACACATTGTTCATTTTAATTTTACAACTTCTCTATTATTTTGATTACGCCAATTATAACTCAAGACCGCATTAAAGACTAACGAAATACTTTGGATTACTCCTTTCATGTTTTTATATCAATACATTTATATATAAAAAAAATAACACTATTCTCACTCTTATACGTTTAATTACCAAACGCGTTTCAACGACAAAGTCGTCATCCTCAGTGGTATATGAGCTACAACTTACAGATTATAACTAATTACTTCTAAGTCTATGGCACATATTTATACCCCTCTAGAGACATATTTATATGTGCCATAGACTTTAAGTAATTAGTTATAATCTGTAAGTTGTAGCTCATATACCACTGAGGATGACGACTTTGTCGTTGAAACGCGTTTGGTAATTAAACGTATAAGAGTGAGAATAGTGTTATTTTTATTTTTTCTAAATATAAATTTCTTCTAACCCGTCAAGCTCAAAGTGTATTTTATAATCAATACATTGTTGAATAAAGTATAGCTAGTCATGTGTATTTGTAGTCGTTACCATCTGCGACTTTCGGGCAATTATTACATAGTTTTACATTGAACAGTCTGTGGAGCTCAAAAACATAATTACCTCAAAAGTTTATGTTATATTAAATATATATACAGAGTATCTCGCAACCACTCTACCAAATTGTACCATGTTTTTCATCAGATCAAATCTAGTAAATAATACAATATAGCATGTGTTCCTTGCTATTTTGGAAGTTGTCTGTCTGTGTGTTTGAAAAACATTATTTTCTCATGAATGGTTTTAAGCTAAGTTCATGAAACTCAGCATAAAAGTTTATCACATTGGTTTACAAAAGTGTACAAAAATTAATTTTGTTGCAGTTATCCGTTTCAAATTTTAATGCTCAGTTTCATGGACTTATCTTAAAATCCTTCATGAGATATCGACTTTTTCAAAAACACACATACATGCAGACAGACAACTTCCAAACTAAGTAAGATATAGCACATATATATTATAGGCCTTAAATTAGTTATCATAAGCTCCCATGTGAAATGAAATGAAATTTATTGACTCCTCAATTACATCACAATTTTTCTTACAGAATATTTACAAACTTAATCACCCTAAATAAAATAATAAAAAAGTACAATAAAATAAAACAAAATACAATAAAACGAAAATAATCACACTACACATACTACTTGTAAATATCCTAATCATAACAATTGAGGATCTTAGTTGGCTCGAGGTTAAGTACTAACAAACTTACAGTAGGACCAAATGAAAGATAATTTGTGTGACCGTCTCATATTTGTGTGTAATTATACAATCATAGATTAATTTAAATATTGTAGAAAATTTGAAGAAAATTTCAACGGTGAATCACTTTTTATCATTTAGTCGAGGATAATTGAAAATACGCAACAATTCTGGCTGAAAGTCGTTTCTCGTGAATATTAAAGACATGCATATGAGTGGTGTGTTAGTCTAAAAAAACAAAGGGTTATAATTTAAAAAAAATTAGATATAAAATTATATTTTTTTAAAAACACATATTACAAGAGAAAAAGTTATACGCCTCACTTAATTTACGGTACAATAAAGATTATAAATGACTTTTTTCAGTGTCTGAACAAGTGAGATTAATATCAATTAGCCTAAGTAATTTATTAAATAGTAAATAAGTTTCAAATAAAAAGTGAGGCATAATAAAGCTAGCTTTCTCTGAATATGAATTTCATCAATAATCTTAGAAACCACTTTCAGCCAGAACTGTTACATGCTCTCAGATATCCTTAAATCAATGATAAAAAGTGATAGGCTACACAATTGGATTTGTCATTAAATCGTCTAAACTTTTGGTATCGTAACATTTGTTCGTAAAATCTTTAGTTTTTAGATATTAAACTTTAAAAAATGTGAACCCCCGCCATCTTGAAACGGATAACTGCTGCAAAATTAAATCTTGCAAATTTGTGTAAACCAATGTGATAAACTCTCATGTTGAGTTTCGTGAATTTATCTTAAACCGTTCATGAGATTTCTTTTTTTTAAACGTATACAGACAGGCAACATCTAAACTAAACAAGATAGGACGCATGTTGTATTGTTTTATGTACTAGTTTTGACCTCCTGAATAAAATGGTAGCGTTTGGTAGAATGGTTGCGAGACACCACCTATATGAATACATTGTGGTATAAAAACTCTATGTTGGACATAATATCCAATGTTGGAAGAAAGTCATTATAACTTTTTTCATAAAATGTAACTGTCGACCAGGGAGGAATTTATTTTGCTCTGTCAATTAATTTACTACTCCATGTAAAACTACAACTTACGAATATAAATATTTAAATTTCATATTTTACCCGCTGCGAGGACTGCAAGGCACAAATTCGATGATTCATGTGAGAAAGCAAACAATCGTCGCAATATAATCCAAAAATAGCTGCCCGGCGGCGCTGCATTGAGTTAATTGCAAATAGCTTGACTGATTGGTTAGCACCGTGTGTTCAGCTGCATTAGGAATGCACGTTGACGAATTACGCGGGCATTTCGTTATTGAGTTTTGTTATATTTGGGAATTCAGTTTTATACACTACAATTAGCGAATTTGGGCTCCTTTTAAAACGTTTTTTGTATATATCGTCTAATAATCAGGATTTTATTTACTTTTCGAACAGTTAACTATGGTGATAGTAGGTGTGACTTTATATAATCGCCTTTGTATTCCTACAGTGTATTATGGCTTCATATATTCACCATATAAATTATGGCGGTGTATTATGGGGAAATTCAGCTAAACTGCAAATCCAAAGACTCTGAAATTTATATGAGTGGTGTATTAGTCCAAATAAACTAAGGAATATAATTAAAATGTAAATTAGATAAGAATACATATTATTTTTATAAACAAATAATTATCATAAAAGAAAATAATTCGACCACGCAGCTGAACCGCTGACGTGAGTTGAGCAAATTTCCAAAATTAAGTTTATAGGCCTATGTTTTAGGGTTTCAACCAACAATTTGGGAAATAGGTCTATTCACGACGGTGCTGAATAGCTGCAAAATGGTTCGCACGCCATTCCGCATATTTTCAATACACAAAGCATTGCTTCCAACGCCAACCCCTGTATTGGGTGTATCTTCAATACACAATGCATTGCGTGCTTTGCACGCGAACCCCACGGTAGAATCCACCACATGGCTTTGAACCGGTTACTTCTATGGTATTTTACGTTTTGATCGATTTTGGGGGAACCAAGCTATAAGGTCGAGTAAAAAAACAAAATGTGCAGAATAACATCCTACATTTATATTTGTAGAAAAAAAAACTCAAAACAAATTCATTTTCGTAGGAAAAATCTAAAAAAATAGTTACCGGTACTTCCGGTCAAAAAACGTGCTTCCGATTGTTGGATTTATTTTGGCTAACGAACTCGTCCGAGCGACGTAGACAACCAACATGTGTACCAAATTTGAACCAAATCGGACTTAAATTGCGGCCGCTAGAGGACGAACACATATATACATATATATATACATATATATATATATATGATTTTTAATGAAACCCCAAAACGTGTTCTGGGGACCATGATCGGTACTAATTTGCTACTCCCGACCTTGGGTCTTACCATAAGGGCCATTGCAGTAGCTCATTTTTCCTATGGAAATCCTCTAACTAGCTCTATTATGCCTCACTTAATTTACAATTAATTATGGTTAGGAATTACATGATTCATTGTTTAAACAAATTAGATAAATATCACTTAAATCATTTATTAAATAGTGACCAATTTCAAATTAAACAATGAAACCTAATTAGGCTAGATTTCTTTTGTCATATTAATTGATTCATAAAAATATATTAATTTTTATCTAATTTTACATGTAATTTATCTATATATTAAAAGAATTTATGAAAACTTGTGGCAGTCAGTACGGCCATTCTATCCGGCCAATTTCCTTATTTTTTTTTTAAATTGCAGGTAATCATTCACAGATATGTCATCAAGCATTACAAATCATGTATCTTTCGCCTTACAAACGTTATAATCAAATGCAAATTTCTGCTGTGTATTCTTTATGGGGTTTTTTTTTGGTTCTTTGTCCACTTTGCGTTCGTATACCGTCCATCCGATTGCTTTGAAATTTTTCATAGTAACACAGGTTAACCCTGGGAAGGTTGTAGGCCATTTACCGAAGTCCTAGGACATTAGGGCTACGCCCCAGTGGCCCTCAAAGTTTCAATGTTAATCTTATGGAAGAAAGATTTCTATTGATTTTATCAGGGGCACAAAAACAGCTGTTCGTATAAAAAACTTAGCAACACATCATGTTTGTTTACTTTCATTACCATAGCAACATTACTTAGAAAATTTGAAGAGTATTACCTTTTTGAGGTTACATTGACAAACTAAAAACCAACACAAACAAAAATCAACGAAAAATGCTAACTATATTTTAATTCAATTCAACTATTGGTTGTTACAAACCTATTATATATAAAACAGCTAATTTGGATCAAAAACTGAACATAATCATTCACAGATATGTCAAGTCTTATATATTATCATCCGTTCAGCCGCTATTCACCCGAGAAGGAGCTCCGGTATACAATCCCTCAAATTTCCCATGTTAATCTTACGGAGATAATGTTTAATGAGTTTGAGTCAGCTGCCAAATAAAACAGCTGATTTATGCTCGGTCACCTATGTACAAACGAGCCAAAGATTAACGAGATTCTTTATAGAATTTTCCACCTGCGAGCGAAGCGAAGCAGCCATCTGAGGCCGAAGGCCGAGCCGGGGTTGGGACGCGGAGCGTCCAGGGGCAGAGCCCCTAGTAAAATATTAAAATAATTATACTAAATTATATAAATATTCTGTGTAATATCTATACTAATACACCACACAAATGAATTTCTTCAATAATCACGGATAACCACTTTCAGCCAGAATTATTGCATTTTCTCAGTTATCCTTGACTCAATGATAAAAAGTGATGCACCGTTAAAATTGCCTAAACTGTTTGTATCAAACATGTTTTCGTATTTTAAAAGATCGAACCGCCGCCATCTTGAAACAGATAACTTCAGAAAAATTAAATATTGCAAAATTTTGTAAACCATGTGATAAACTTTCATGCTGAGTTTCATGAATTCACCTTAAGGGTCTGCTCCAGTAAACGAGAAAGCGACCGGAAACGCAACCGCTTCTCACTGTATCCCTATCTAAACAGTGCAATTTCTTGCAGCTGAACGCTTTGACATTGCCTCATTTCAAACCATTTTATAAGTCTATCTTTTGTAATTGAGTGTTGAAAAAAAACTGAATATTCTTTATAAAATTTCGGATCCGGCTTGCAAATTATTTTTCATTATTAATTTTTTATCGAATTAGGAAATAATTCAAACTTTGTACTTACAAAATGTCTATTATATAACAAATCAAAAGCATTTAAAATTGTAAATTGCAAGACGGATGCGTATTGTGACTGTGCTTAAAATGAGACTTTGCAAACAATTTTATGATAAAAAGTAAACGAAATAAATGGTTTGAAATTTAACATTGCTCTTATGGGATAAAAATCAAAGATGGCCGCCACTACAGCAGACCCTTAAACCTTTCATTAAATAATATATGTTTTTAAATCAGACATACAGACAAACAACTTCTAAACTAAGCAATATAGGACAAGTGTATTATTTGCTATTATTGTTACCTGCTGAATAACATGGTAAAGTCGGATGGAATTTTTTTATGAGACACCCTGCATTCATATCAATAAATACGAAAAAACTATTATATGAAACATTCGTTCTGCGGTTATTTTAAATAAACCGTTACGGTTTTCTATCATACTTCAGAATACGTTTTAAATGTTTTTATTGTCTTTGTTTTGCTTAAAGTCTCCAATTTATGGCAGTTAAAATAATAAACACGGAGGAGTAGGGTAAGTGAACCGAACAACAATAACTGGGTTCAATCCTTCGTATTTGTGTTTCGGGTTTTTACTGTACACATGTTTCAATCCATACAAGTGACTACATTTACAAAATGTAACCAGTTCGTTTCGAAACAACTTAATACGATGTATCACGGCCGGTAAATCATCGCGGGGAGTAACACGAAACCGAGCGTCCTAAGGATTTACGAGAGACCCTCTGAGATATGAAAGTTGTGTACGGGATGAACCGGTGACTTGGTGGTACCATTCACATGCAAATCCGATCAAAAATATTTAGACCTACAGATTAAATAGGGAGGGTAACACGCACAGAAGGGCCGGGTCTCACGCGACGAACGCAGGGGGGGAAGACGAACTAACCGCTAAAAGTTATAAGTTTAATAACGCGGAGTGAGTGTACACGTATAAAATAATTACACTCGGAATGAAACGTTTCAATAAAGTCCCCCGCGGCAAAAGTTCGTCTTCGTAAAAGAAAAGTTTGGAAGAAACAATCACTTTTCTGTGAAAAATTTAATATTAATAGCCACACCTCAGTTTGTCGTCTAGGTTCTTCAGTTTTTCCTTCAGTTCCATCAAAAAAGAGCGGAGTGGGTGATCAGAGGAAATTATGATTTTGCGCAAATATTAAGAATGAAAACTAAAACTTGTGTACAACGAAAACTTAACGTCAATACTCGCTACCTGAGAGTATCTCACACAGTCCCGAGATTTCAACGAAAATCGTCTCCATTGAGGCTAAGACTGAAGTCAACAACTGAACAATGAATAAGCACTCAGCTAGACGGAATCTATAACCCCTGCTATTTCCACTTCCGAATTGCTAGCGATTTTCTTCGAACGTGAGAGAAAATTTCACGGTGCGAGTTTTTTGGGTTACATCTTTAAATAAAACAAAATACATAAATACTCATCGATGATTGAGGCTCAGAGCATGGCGGTTCTTCGAGAGTCGAACTACTTTCTTGATCTACTAAAAATAACAGTTCATTCGAGTAAAAGAGCGACGGCACATATACGAATCAGCTCCTGATTTTTATTCTTTCGGAACCCCGAATAATTTTGTAAATATTTTTCGAAGTAGATCTCGATTTGCGTTGGGTTCGATTATTTTCATCCTCTCGAGGAGATCGTACTCTGCGGCTCTTTTTATTTGACTGATACAGTCGGGATTTTCTAAATCCTACAACGCAGGCTACCAGTACGTTTCAATAACAATTTCTCCTTCTGCTTCTTGGCTTTCTCGATCGACATTTTTAATTAAACAAGCAATATTCAAACTGAACAGAGAACGGATGGAAAAACTGAAGGACTATCCGATTATCGGTCAGAACCATCGATATAGACAACTATATTAAAGACCACTAAAGAATACCGTTGCGTGGCGGCCAATAGGATGGGCGCGCAGCGTTGCCATATCTACTAGTCTCGAACACTCTTGGTATTTACCGCTCGAGGCTTGAGCGCACAGTTTAAAGAATTATAAATGCGTTGAGTTAGCCGCGTTTAGTTAGAAGCGTGGGAAGAACGTGACAACGTCGCACTAAGGCGATTGGAGCTTTCAAGGTGTACACAAGTCCGTCCGTCAACGGTATTCTTTAGTTGGCTTTGATATAGTTTGCTCGAACTGTACTTTTGGGAAGCCTAAAACATGTTGCATGTTTACTGTAGTTGTCTATATCGATGGCCAGAACTGATGTATCGAAGCTCAGTACACAAAACCGGATGTCCGGACAGAAAAACCTGCGCAATAGCTTCAGTTATCGTGCAGACATGATGTCACAAAGATAAACGTACAGTTAAACTGAGTGTGTATAGGCTGCTTAAGAAATGCTGCTTTTAATGTATCAGTTTTTCATTCTTAAAATATCCAGAACAAAAAAAAACGGGTAATTTACTTCGATGCAACCTTTCTGAAATTTTGCTAAGCCGATTTGTCACAACGATTATAAAGTATTTTTTGTCTAATTTAATTATTTATTACATGATTTACCGTCTATGCTGCACTTTTCAAATTGTTTCCTTTTTCCAAGTAGACAAGAGCACTTACCGTGCATTACCACTTAGGAAACACTGAAACATCAAGTACTGTCACCATGCATAATTGATTCCTTAGTAGCATATTTTTGTATGAAAGTAGTTAAATCAATGGTTGCTTCAATTCCATTTCTCTTATTTTTCCTCTTAGAAATTGTGAAATACGGACTACTGTTTGATATTTCAGGGAAGGAACCTAGTGGCTTAGCGACCTGACTACCTCATCCAACATAGCCCGGCTTCCATAAAATAATCCAGTGAAATTACTTTTTACCTCTACTTTCAAACTTTTCGAAATTTCACTAGGATATATTCAGTGCCTTTCTCTGAATAAAATGCATCATATGTAAATATTCCATTCTAAAACAGCAGGGAAAATACAGACAGACAACACAAAAGGTATTAAAACCCATTTTAAAAATATCACTAAAATATTGCCTCTTTGAATGATAATGCTGAACTTACTGTTTATTTGATTTCTAGTCAAAACATTTACTACAGTGCAAATGCAACGTGCAAGAGAATACCGTTTGTCTAGTGGATTGTGCAAATTTACACAGCGCTATCATTTGCTCGTTTGTGAAACTCGCATCCCTTGCACTTAATTAGAAACGGAATTAATTTATACAGTCAAGCGAAAACTATTTCGTTATTTCTTTTATTATTTTGCAGTTATTACACATGTGTATGATATATTTTTATCCCACAAAACAAAACAAAATATATTTGGACCTCCTTGATCTGCTATTATATTGGGGCCTCGTTGGTCTGGATCTATATTGGGGACGCCTCAATCTGCTATTATATATGGGCCTCATTGGTCTGGATCTATATTGGGGACGCCTTAATCTGCTATTATATCGGGGCCTCGTTGGTCTGGATCTATATTGGGGACGCCTTAATCTGCTATTATACAGGGGCCTCGTTGGTCTGGATCTATATTGGGGACGCCTTAATCTGCTATTATATTGGGGCCTCGTTGGTCTGGATCTATATTGGGGACGCCTTAATCTGCTATTATATAGGGACCTCGTTGGTCTTGTGCTATATTAAGGATTCTTTGATCTCCAGCTATATTGGGGCCACCTTGTGCAGGTGCCTCCATAGTCTACTATGACTGGAATTGCTACTTCAACGTCCAACTAATTTAAAGAGTTTATAAAACTTCAATTGAACTAATCATCGAAAAGTAATTTCTTATAAATGTTGAAGTAAAATATCTAATAAAAAATCTCTAAATCAAGAACCCCAACGAAATTATTGACAATGATTCTGTGTTATTTCGTTGAGTATGAGTGAACGGATAACGGCACACAGGTCGCCAGATTCGAACTCGATTCACTGATCTAAAACTTATCCTCTACATTTTGAATCGAGTTGATAAAAAAAAACAAACGATTTCTTCACGAAAAACGACCTCTACTTTGTCATAGTGATTAAACTGAAAACGGTTCTCTAGTGTGACTTGATCCTTGACCTTCGTAAGTGATGGCCTATTGTTCGAGTTAGTGTCGGAGATGCCATGGTCGATAGCAATCAGAAGGTCAAAACTAGAATGTGTCGAAGCTCAAAGATAGATGGATATGTTTTATTTATTTATTGGCGAGATCTTTGTAACATATTAAAAAAGTCTATCCTTTAACTGTCTGCGATGGGACCCTTCTAAATATGAACAGAAGAACATTTTCTTCATATTTCTCCAAAGTATTGATTA
The DNA here is from genome assembly GCA_018207615.1 of Philaenus spumarius. Lineage (NCBI taxonomy): Eukaryota > Metazoa > Arthropoda > Insecta > Hemiptera > Aphrophoridae > Philaenus > Philaenus spumarius. Next base: position 2,469 of record JAGFPH010002451.1, on the reverse strand, counting down.
AAAAAATACTTGCTCCGCTCAATATTGCAAGCAGACAACTGCACTGCATACCTAGTTATTCGTTAACATATTATAACAGCTGATTTCGTCCAACTAACAGTTGTAATACTTCAATAACTATGTGAACCATTTGAGGTTATGATTACAGATTTAGGTTAAGTATTGTGTTGTTATTATAGGAATAATAACTTTGTTATTAACTAATAATAATACATTTGTTATATTTAATGGTTCTAATAGACAAGCTGCCGGATTACTGAATTATATGAACAGCGTCAACCCTAAAATTCAATTCACGCTGGAAGTAGAGAACAACAACCAAATTATTTTTTTAGACTTAACAATCGTAAAGGGCATCGATAAACTTGACTATAGAATATACCGCAAACCCACCACAACGGATGTCACCATTCATGCCCAATCACACCATCCATACTCCCAAAAGATGGCAGCTTTCCACTGTTTTGTTCACAGACTAATATCTCATCGGAATACACTAATTTACTGCCTAATGTTTAAAAAAATGTATTAAATAAACACAAGATTACGCTTGCGTTCCGCACAAGAAATAGTGTTGCATCATTTCTTAAACATAAAACGGATATCCCCTTGGAAAATAAGTCAGGAGTGTATAAGATAAGTTGTCCTGCATGTAGCAAATATTATATAGGCCAGACCGGGAGAAATTTTCTTCGCCGATATAAGGAGCATCTTCCTAATAATAAAACAAATATAGCCAATTCCAATTATGCTAGTCACCTTTTTGAGAATAACCACAGATCTGGAGATTTCCAATCCTGTGTGGAGCCATTATATTTATGTGCGAAAGGCAGAACAATGGATGCACAGGAAGAATTTGAAATTTACAAAGCGTACAAAAGTAAACCTGACGACATGTTGAATGATCAGTTATCTTTCAGATCAATTCAGCTGTACGATACTGCCTTAAAACATACATCGAAGGTCAATAGTGGTTAATATTTCGTTCTTATCGACAGTGCTCCACCGGATACTATCGAGTGCACACCGGTGCTAGTCATGACTGTTTTAATTAGTGTTTGTGTATGTGTTGTGTGTTTTGACTATTGTTTTAATATTTGACGATTCCTGCAGAAGGAATGAAAAAATAAAAACTAAGGAGAAGTTCTGATGATGAAGTTGCGACTTCGAAACTAGCCAGAGACCAAAATTGAAGTCACAAGACGGACCTTTTAAGGTAATTTATTATATTAGGAATAATAACATTAATACATCTGATTCTTTCTGTTATGACTGCTTCCTGACATATATGGAGAGCGCTTGCGCGTGGTCTGTCTTGGGCTATTGAATTCTTGCTACTTTAATAGAATCATAAAAGTTTGAGTTTCTTTTAATTTACAAATATTGCCTACAAATATTGTACTGACTGTACAGTATTTAAAATATTTTGTGTTAAAATTGACAATTAATTAATCGGCTCATGATTACAATGTGTGATCTTTTATTTTGTTTGCACACAAAGACATAAACCCAGATATATATTATAGTTTGTTGTTGGTACGCCTAAGTAGTTTTTTCTAAAGAACGAAGTAAACATAAAGGATTGTGAAACATATACAAGTTCATCGACAACCAACCGCAAAATATATCGTATAGCCTACGTCTATACGTATAATAAAATCGTGTCTGTCTTTTTGTGACGGTATCAGCTGACAACGGATACCATTTGATCCATTAGGCGTAGAATTTCTTCGGTAAGGTTTAGGAGAAATCCACATTCGAAAAAGTCAATTCGTTCAAAAGTTTTCACGTCGTTCGTGACCAAATACGATTATTTAGCCCTCATTTGGGCACGTTTCTGCTTATAACCTGTATACTGGTAGTACCTGTATTCAATTTGAGATACTCATAGGATTCAGTTAAATGACCACTGTAAGATGCATAGTGTATGAGTTATAACATAAAAGTGTGAATTTTTTCTTAAGCGTTTTGGTTTACCGACTTTTTAAATAGCTCTAGCTTTTCAACGGTAGGTTTTAGAAAAATCTGAGACGGCCACGGCGATTGGAAATTTAATTCTCTTCAACTTTCATACTTGAAATTGTTTTATCTGCTGCGATCGAAGGGGTCAAAAAATGCAAAAAAGATTTTATAGTTTTTGTCGATAGCTTGGTTTTAAGGTATTTTAAACGTGGCTAAAGTAGCCAGAAATTTAAAAGTTCAATGTGAATAGGCAATTTAAATTTAATATTTTATTATTACTAAAAAGGTACTGCCCTAAGATCTAATCCTTTATAATTGTACATATTTACGGAATTATAAATCCGCTCAGCATAGTTAAGTAACATTTGTTGTTTTTAATTTATTTATTTTTAACTAGCTGACCCGTACGGCGTTGCCCGTGGTGGTTGGTATTTTCAGTCTTTTTAACGTAATTGTATTATTTTTAAGTGTTCAGTCAGTGAGTGGTATTTGGCTTTTATATATCTT